>CM046811.1:52530516-52646387 GCA_025617385.1 Murraya koenigii | reverse complement strand
AATCTCTCTGACTTAATGAAGTTAAGATTCTCACAGATAAAAGCTGGTGGTAGAATATTCATTATAAAGATCAAAGTTGAGCTGCGACACAAAAAATTTAATTAAGAGACAGGTTCAATTGATCCTGAAATAAAAATATCAGTGTTAAAAAACATACATCTGGACGTTTCGATTTTGAAAAGCTAATTGATATGCCTTTTAATCGACTGCGGCTGTAAGAAAGAATCTCATATTGTCTAGTATAAGTACACGAGTATGTTATTGGATAATTGAACGTTCACCATTATTTAAGTGTTCATGCTTTATAATTTTAAGCAGAACTGCAGGAATCGATAAACCTCTTGACATATTAATATAAGAAATAGGTTTCAGTACAAGAGCAGAAGGCTGAATCATTCCCTAGAAACTACAACTACTTGTTTCCCAACATTGCGGCCACTGAATATACCAACAAGAGCTGCAGGGGCATATTCAAGACCATCAGCTATGTCTTCAACATAAACAACCTTGCCTTCTCGGATGTAAGGCAACATAGCATCCAAAAACTTCGAGTATTGGGGAAAGTAATCAAAACAATAAATCCTTCCATGCGAATGCGTTTAAACACAATGTTCATCAAATTGTGCACACCCTCAGGCTGACTGAGATTGTACTGTGAGATCATTCCACACACTGCAATGCGTCCGTGAAGTCTCATGTTTAGTAGCACTGCATCCAGCATTTTTCCCCCTACATGCTCAAAGTAAATGTCAATGCCTTCAGGGAAGCACCTGGAAAATTAATTGAAGTGAAAATAGAAAGGCTCATCATCAGTGATGTTTGTTTCAACATAGCGTGTGAAATAAGCAATGAAAATCCTCAGCTATAACCTTTTCAAAGCAGCATCCAAGTCATTCTCCTCTTTATAATTGAAAGCCTCATCAAATCCGAGCTTGTTCTTTAGTAGTTCAACCTAGCATAACATAATCCAATCAAAGAACATCATAAGATCATCCAAGGACTTCAAGATATTGAATTGCAATTGCCAATTGGGGACTGCATTGAAATTAACCACACCTTTACTTTACTGCCAGCACTTCCAACAACATAGCAACCCATCAACTTTGCAAATTGCCCAACAAGCTGACCAACCGCACCAGATGCTGCGGAAACATAGACATATTCTCCTTTCTTTGGAGCACAAATTTCATAAAAACCAGCCCAAGCTGTCATCCCAGGGGTACCTATATGCAGCCCAAACATAAGAGCACAGAATATTGTGAGAAACAAACTTGAAATGCCTATGGCTTCATTTGGTAATGTGAGCTGTTACAAAATGAAAACTCTAGTTGGATGAGAAACCTCACCCACTAAACAACCACCCTTGACATCTATTTTTATTTAAACTCAGGTAAATGTGGACACAAAACACATTTACTGCCAGTTAAAAAAATTAATAATTTGACAAAATAAAAAGGTTCCTATAGACGGAGTAAAATCATGCCAACTTCCTAAATTTTTAACTACTTTTGCAATTGTTTTCCAAGAACTTTACAACAGTTTCAAATGGATCCTAAAATCAAGAAAGAAAACAGAATAACTAACCAAGAATCCCAGTATAGTAAGAAAGGGGAACATCAGTGTGATGAATTTTAAAGAGGCCTTGAGGATTTGTTATGAGACTGTACTCTTCCCACCCAGTCGTTCCCCAAACTAAATCTCCTTTCTTTAATTCTGGGTGCCCTGAATCCACCACTTGAGCCACTCCAAATCCTTCGATGGGCTGCATTTTACATAATCAACTTAATGAAAACTGAAAATTATATTTAAAAATCATTGAGAGTAAATAAATAAGAATTTGAAGTGCTTACAGAGCCAGGAGTGAAAGGGGAGAAATGAGGATCTTGATTAATAGACATGCGGGCTCTCATGTAAGGATCACAAGATAAGTAAAGATTCTTGACAAGAATTGCATTTGAGCCTTCCTCTACTTTCAATGAAATTGAACTTGCTTTCACCAACATGTCTGTTTCTTTTGGAAACCCTTCTACGTAGTTCTTTAATATCACCTGCTTGTTGCTCACCACTTCAACGTTGGCCGCCATTGTTGCTCTGCTTCTCCCTTGTTTAACTCTGTTTCTTCCTTCTGTTGTTGAGACGTGGAGCAATGTTACAGTGATTTAAGTTTCCCTTCATAGTTACGTCTGACGTGGTAGTTATACTTCATATTTAATTTTAATTTTAACTTTTATATTTTTTCTAGCCCATATTTCACAGCAACATGTGGTCGGTGTCTGATTGACTGGTGAGTATATGGTTGTACTCAAGTTTGGTGGACACTACTTAAGTTTGGTGGACACTACTCTGTGAGACAATTTCTTTTTTAAATTTTGTACTTTTAAGATGTACTTTGCCAGACAATTTTTTTTTAATAAAGGATAAGGATTATAAATATATGATTTTGAAGTGTTCACGGTATAAAATTTGAAATTTTCAAGATCTTTCATTTTTGTTAAGTAGATTTCACTCAAAATATGTTTTCAAAATAACATATTATATACTAATTTTTTCACAACTTAGATTCATTATTTAATTTTCACAACTTCAAGCAACTATTTGGCGGAACAAAACCAGAGGCCGATCCATCAGCATCCCTACAAGATGCTTCAGCTGGTTGCTTCTTGTAAATGAGCATGACATCCTCCAAGTTTATACCAGAATACTTTGAACTACAATCAAACTTTACAGCAACTATCGAGACGATCCGCCTCTATTCCTAGAGGCGACTTATCTTGAGCAAATCGAACTAAAATATTAAAAATCATCATATTAATGAGAATTATACCGAAATTTCGGTAGAACCTCCCTAAACATATAATATTTCCAAACCCGCAATTACAATACAAGCACTCTCAAATGATTTATTATACATCAACTACATCAACCCAATCTCATCCCAGTAATATATCCAATAATACACACGCTTTCTAAAATAGGATGATTATACATTAACCAAAAGAAATAATTAGTCTATAGCTTCAAACAACTTCAATGGCCCAAATGACTCCAACTATGTACAACTGCTTGGTTAATCATTGTACCAGTAATCTCCTGGGGAAAAAATTATAATAAAATGAAATGAGTATAAAACTTAGCGAACTCGATGAGTGGATTGTAGTTTTGAAACATAAAATACTTACAAAAAAAGTGCATCACTTGTATAATTACTTTTCTCAAATAATTATTTTTATGTAAACATTCCTTTCAATTCAATCATATTCTGAATATAAGCAAAACCGACATCGCCACAAAATCAATAAAAAAAAAATCTTATATTGAAATATCATCTCAAACCGAAATATCAAACACTAAGTAAAACAAATATTCTTAAACAAATACCTGTGGGATAATCTAGTCATATCCGGACCTCAACGGACAGCAATAATGTACTATCCGAGTATCATCATGTCCGGAGCTACACGAATAAAAGAAAGGACATATTATCTCATGCTTATCAAGATAACTTATACCCGGATCTCAACGGACGTGCTATGATGCGCTCTCCGGCGACATCGCTGTCCGGATCACCTGGTCTCATATCTCAATATCCGTCTCGCATGCATATGCCCTCAAAGGGCGAAAGCGCCCAAACACATGGCCCAAAGCCTATATGTGTGTTCGAGACAGCCCCAAAGGCCTTCTATCTCATCTCATCTCATCCGGAGGGAACTGGTATTTGCTTAAAACTTAAAATTATGATCGAAATCATTATATATATACACGTTAAATCATGCTATAAATCATACTCGAAATCAATATATATATACATTTTAAATCAAGCCTAAAATCCATCATATACTCTTTAAATCATGCTAAAATCAACATATATACATTTTTAAATCACGCTCAAGATCAAATTATATACTCTTAAAATCATGCTCAAAATCTACATAAAAGCACTTTAAATCATGTTCGAAATCAATCATCTATTTTTCCATTTTAAAATCAATACGTAATATAAATGAATTAATATAACTTAACAAAATATTTATCCGTAATAAACATTTATTTCGGAGAACCATTTAATAAAAATACTTTAAATATTTATTTCACGAACAAGCTTTACTATATAAAAATAAATAATTTTAATATATTCCACTCACAATGAATATACTTAGACTCATGCTATCATCCAAGTCCGCAGGTAGATTCTCGTCCACGATTACTTTCCATAATTATAATTTGAACTAATCCCCAAAAATAACACTTAAAATAAATGTTCGTCCTAACATTACAACTCTTAATTTTTCCGACTTATCAGTATTAATCCGTGATTCGTAATTTACTAATATAATTCGAAATTATACTACCGTCAATTTCATAATTTACTAATTTACCCTCAACATCATAAAATTATCAATTTATCCTCAATTCAGAATACATAAACATCCTCAAAGCTAGAAATTATGAAATTACCCTCTATACGCGAAATTACCAAAATGCCCCTACGGTCAACGTTGGATCGAAATTCACCCAACGGCGGTGGGGAAGCTCGGACTAGACACTTCTCATCGAGGTGAGTTCAATAGTGCCGGTGGTGTCCTCCCACGCGCGGCGGTGGTGCCTTGGGGCGATCGGTCGGTGGCAAAACGACTTCCTCGGCTTCGGATCTGGTCGGGAATGGAAGATGGTGAGGTGGGGAAGCTTTTCCAACCGGTGGTGCGGACAAAGACGGCCGGAATCGGCAGCGATCGTCCGCGAAACCCGCTGGAAGTTTTGAGCTTTACCGGTGGTGTTCCACGCGCTTTACCAGCAGAAGGACAGTGGGGTGGATGGCCGGCTCACAAGCTTCCGCTTGACACCTTGCTCGGCCGGTGAGGTGGTCGGAAATGGAAGAAAACAGCGTGTCGGTTTCGCGGGTTTGGGTCAAAATGAATCAAAATTGCTTCATCTTTTATTCTTGAATTTCATCGATAATAAAAAGATTCTAAAAATTTCAAAAATAAAACCTAGAAAGAATAGTCATGAAGATATTTTTTATTCTATTAACCATTATAAAATAAACAAACAATTAAAAAGAATAATATTATTATCAAATAGAATATTTAGAATGATAGAACATAAAATGTTGAGATAATAGATTGATGATCATATAATAGAAATAGACTTTGTATTTCAAGAAACTAGTTTTTTACTTTTAAAATGAATCAATGAATATAATAATTTACTACGAGTAAGAAATTTTTTATCTACTAATTTTTGAGATTATAAAGTTTTTAATAGAAATTAAAAGAAATACTAAAATTCAAAGATTCTAACATTAAGTAATTCAAGTTTTTTTAGAAAATTAGTAAGGTACACAATTTATTTTTTTCTTCAAAAGACTAATAATGAATAAATCAATAGTTAAATAATAATATTATTTATATATCTTTAACATTAAGATTACCAAATATAGATTTTTAATAAAAAATTTAATTGTAGGATAATTATTAGTTAGAGATATTTCCAATAGGCTTTCATATTTTTAAAATACAGAATTTTAAAAAACCTTTTTAATTAAAGAATTATTAAGAAATTGAGGTTATCTTAAAATATGAGGTCTTAAGCGACTGTCTTATTCGCCTATATTTAAAGCCACCCTTGACGAATATTAGTACTAAAAGAATATGCGAAGACATTGATTTCGCCATTTGCTTGCAAACTAAATTTAATGTTAGGAACGAGGGAAATGGATAGAGAAGTTGAGGATTGAAGGTTTGGTTGATGGAATTTGAAACGATTTCATAGAGGTATTTATAGGATTTGAATTGAATGAAAGCAAGCTGCATGCGCCGAATTTTGAGAGGGATTATTTTTGCTTTAACTGATACAAACATTATTTACTAAAATGCCCTTACTTGAGACTTGGATAATAGATACTTGATGACAGAAGGCTACAGATACATACAAAGGACAAGTGCACGTACATGTTTTGTAACTTTGTATGATGATAGGAGAATTCAAAGGAAGCTCTAATAAATTAACAGAAAAACTGAAAAGGTGTTAATCTATTTTCAGCTTTTCCATTGTTATGTAAAATTATGCCCTTATGTTTGCTTTAAGCGCAAGCTCAGGCTATTCCTGTGGAACACACTTCTGAACTATTTCCCTTATTGCTTGAAATGGCAACTTATGCATCATTTTCATTTTGTTTCCCCAATTCATGTACCATCTATTCCTTCGTGAACTATTTCTTCTTGTTGCTTCAAATTGCAGCCTTTGCATAACTTTTTGTTTGCCCATTATGCATAAAAATAACTAGAAATTAACATTTTGTGGCAACACCTAGCCAAAATATAGCACAAATAGTTAAGGGAGCTAAATTTCAGATTCTCATATCAGAGAATGTAGCATAGACGCAACTAATCATTAAAAAGCTATAATTATTAAAAGAGTTCATTAAATATCTAATTAATTGAGTAGCACCGCCAGTATAAATTCTCATAAATATGTATAAGTGGCATTATTATATTACTGTCATGTTATTATTGTAAATTTTCTAATTTAAAAAAAAAAATTTCACTATTTATATCTCATGCTTGTTTGTATGATTGGATTTGAATCTGTGTAAACATATCCTCTGAGCTCCCTATTATAAGTTGTGAAAATTATTAATTTCATAATAAAGTTTGGCTGGTTTTATGGGTTTTGTCTGTACTATTGACTCTTTCAGGGCATGGCATGATTGCTGCAATTTTATTATTATTTTGGTCTTTTTTATCATGTATATATATATATATATATATATAACAAATTCAATTAATATACTTTAATTATTTAGAAAAAACTATTATGAAACTCTGCTAAAAGTTATAGCAAACAATTCTTTAAATTTTGGAAATGGTTATACAGATTCGTTTTGGAACTCTAATTCTTTTTGGACAAACTTTAGAGTAGGGGTGGGGATTCAGATTAACATATAAAATCTGAACGGATTAAAAAATACAACCTGATCGGTTCTAAGTTCTATTTGAGTTCAACTTGATCATATATATATATATAATCTCTCTCTCACCTCGCAGCTCGTTCACTCTCTTGCCTAATTCCAAATTCAAAATCCCTAACCTTCGGTGAGAAGAAAGAGAGAGAGACGATGAGAAGAAGAAAAAAAAGAGAGATGGAGATAAAAGGGAGAAAAGAAAATAGAAAGAGAAGAATAAGAAAGACTTCTTCTTAGTTTGACCGTAGGCAACACATGAGATCAAATTGTGTCGTGTGACCTGGATATTTTGCTGAGGGAATTTTTGGAGGTAAATTTAAATTCATCATTTACGATAATTTGTTATGGAAAAGCATGATTAGACATTTGTAGCATAAATAAAAACTTAAGATTTTGTAGAAAATATGCTGACAATGAGTTATTTCGAAAATCATAAAAAATTGTATAAATTGATTTGGATATGTTAATATAGAAAATATGTTAATTCTTAATTTGGATATGTTAATCTGGACATCTTCAAGAATGTTTTGAAACTTTTGTTTGATGAAATCTGATTTGAATTCAATTTTTTATGTAATTTTCAATTTGAGTCTAGAAACCTGAAAATTTCTGATTTTAGTGAAGAATGTAAATTACGAAATTATTTTACCATAGTGATTTATATGTATGTCTAGTGTGATTCTGGAAATGTTCATGATTTAATGATAAAATAATAATTGTTTTTGTATTTTTAAATCAAGTATGTTCGATACAGAAAACTATTAGACAGATTTGATGATGACTGAGATGTAAATTATTTTTAATAGTTTTTGAAGGAATTAAGCTACATAATTTGTACCAATTAATTCTTAGCATGTCAGAATATGCAATGTAAAATTTTTTTTTTTACAATAAGGTATTAATTTATTAAAAATCGGAGAAGATGAGCTGTTCTATTTCGGGGGTCGAATGTTGAGAGTATTTGAGATTGAGTTTAGGAGATGTTTAAAATGAGAAATTTGAGGACATTGAAATTTACTGATTAGGCGTGATTATATCTTATGAGAGTTTTATTAATAATTTTTAAGTCGATGATATCGAGACATATTTGTTACATGTAGATGCTTGAGAGTTAAGTAAACTAGACTTCTAAATGAATTACAATAAACAATATGTATATGTTTGACATGTTTAAAAACCTATTTTTGATATGTACGGAAATTGATTTATATGTTTTTGCCCATGTACTTGTGTGATGTATTGTTATGTTTTGAGCATGATTATGTATATGGGCATTTTTGTGTGTGAAAGTTCATTGGCATAAGCATGAACGTGCATTATATTTTCAACAAAATGTGAAAATAGATTTTGCATTTGGGGCCACCTTTTGAGATAATGTGGGGCGATCTCTAGAGGGCCAACGTGCCTCAAAGTGCCACGCGTAGCACAAAGTGGCACATTGCCTGTATTTTGTTGAAAGAAAATGTGAAAGTTTGAAAGTGACTGAAAGAGATTTTGATGAATTTGTTTATATCATCAATTTGTATTATATATAAGTATGTATGTATTTTATTATATGATAAACTAGTTTACTTACTGAGTTTAATACTTATTGTAGTTTATTGTGATTCAATTTTCAGAAGCAGGATTGATTGTGTTGAATGAAGAGAAGAACTTGTAATTGTGATTGTAGATAATTTGACTGAAATTTAGAATTCTTCTGCTGCAGCTTAATGTTGTAATTGAGGCTTGAATTGTTACAATTATTAAGAGATTTTTAAGAATTTATTTGATATGTGAGTGCAATTAGATTCGTCTATTTCGGAATTTGGGGGATGCGATGTTACATTATTTTTCTCTATTTTTCTATTAATTTAAAGATAGATGTGATCTACTAAATTCTGATCGACGATTACACTTAATTAAATTTTTGAAAGGATATTATTGTATGTATAGAAAAATTAAACAAATTTTCAACACATAAAGAAATCCAACTTAATTAAATTCATCTAAACTAAATTATATATTCTACTTGTATCATTATGGTGAGATCATTGATTATAGTATACAACAAAAGAAAATTTGTCTGCCTCCCTTGGCACAACTCCACTGACTTAGAATGTTTGCACCTGTAGTTAGTCGAGTACGAGTAAGTGGTTGCAGTTTCATGGGTGAGACTTCTAATTCGCACTTTTACCGGTTCGTTAGTTATAACTCTAACAATTAATGGTACTCTATGAAAGTAAATTCCTTAAACGACTACTAATGTATAAAAAAGGTCATTTGGTCAACATTCATAAACCTTTTTTCAGTTGGGCAGTTGCAGAAGAAATCGCCATGTGGTGAATTTGTTATTGTGCTAAATTTTGTTTAACATAAAGCAATTGACTAAAATAAGCATGACTTTGACTTGAGACCTAAGCTTTAACTTTTCGGTACAGAATTTGGCATGTAGAGGGACCTAACTGGTAACTATGCTTTCTTGATAGCCTAGTAATGTGGCTTGATTGTCTGCTTAATCTGAGTAATGGAAACAAGTCAAATGGTATGTAATATACATAAACATTGTGAAAAATAAAAAAAAAAAGGTGAACATTATGTCAAACATCCATTTCGAAACTAGCAAAATTGCAGCTAGTTATAAGAAGTAAAATGAAAATAATATCAAGATGGAAAATGCACACGGTGGACTGGGACTGCTTCCCACCTGAATAATCTTGATAAAACGATCAAAAAATTATGTTAATTAAAAAAATCTATATAAAGATAAATACTGTGAATAATGAACTTTGTAATTCAATCTTCACTGATTTATCTTCTTCGAAATTTTATGATATTTCCATTTTGGTATAACAAAATGTCAACACCGATGTATCTTGCTACATAACCAATATTCGAAACACATTTTATCAACTTTAGTTCATTCAATTTTTTTTTTCACATGGCTTTCTTTATTTTTTTCCTTAAAATCAATAGTTGATGTTGATGGAACTGCGTTCTGGATTCATTTTCCATATATAACTAGCGCTGAATTTTGAATATTATATATTTATTATGTGCCTAATTTATTATCGTAAAAATAGTTGGGTGAACAAATAAATGTCAAAGGAAAAGCAAAAATTCCTGAAACAAGGAAGCCAGGAAACAAGGGAAGCTTTATTTATGAATTTAGCCTTCCGACCCCAAAATAACAATCTGTGTTCTGAAGAAATGTCCATTCAGAATTCAGGAAATTTCAATATTTTTAATTATAAATTTTATGAAGCTGTTTGTCAGTTTGTACAATATTTTAATTTTAATAATTTAAAATTTTAACTAACCAGTTATCAAACCAATCAAACGGTCATTTAAAGTTAAAAAACAATTATAATCTTTCCCAATATCTGTAATTTTCAAACTATATTTATTATTAACACAATTAAATTTTAGTTTTAATAGTATTCTCTCTTTCTCACCAAAAATTTACTAGATTAATGAATTTAACACCAGGAAATTCAAGTTGTATGGTTCCAATTATAAATGAAAAAAAAAGAGATGACTATTAATATGTGTTAATGAAAATTAAATAATATTTCAATATTTATTATGCATAAATTTAAATTAATATGTATAGCCTGTTTAATTTTTTTAGTGATTCAGAAACTATTTATCATTTAATTAAAAATAAAATTCTAGCCATAAACCTATATATTACCTAGAACCAGAGAATTACCTACTGTTTATTAAGTAAGAAATTAGTTAATTATCTTTCCACTAAATTAAATCAATGGTGAAGATTAAAACATTTAAATCCAATGACCCTTATTATCAATACTATAGAAATTCATATAGCATCGTAGAAAAATCTTACAGCTATTAAAGCTCTAGCAACAATACCGACTGAGTGCTGCATTAATATTGCAATCAATTTATTTTTGCCAGTGTTTTTGAAAATAGTTTTTAAGAGTAGATAGCTTCGATTTGCAGCTAATTTAGCATATGTGGAATTCATTTAAATTAATTACTTAATTTTTGGCAAACCATGACATAACAAGCGAAAACTTATTAGAATAAAAGATAAGTTGCACTTAATTAGGGCATACATGGTATGTCTTATCGTGTATAATTGACTTGAAAGCCCAACGGAATAAACGGAAAGATGTGTAACCAACAAATAAACAATCTGTAAGGAGTTTACATGCCCTTTAATAGTTGTAGCAATTGACAAAACTATTAGTTGGGTTCTTGTGTCTATCCAATGTTAATTGATAAAGTCATTGGAAGTTACTCAAAACTTTAGAAGAGTTGTTTTTTAAGCAGTTTTATTTTACTGCAATTTCAAGCAACTAGGAGAAATAGTTCTAAGAAATGAACATATCGGTCCACGGGAATTGAGGAGGCATTGATATTGTGCTCAAAGCAAACATATGGGCATAATTCTACGTAGCTCCAAAAAAGCAGAAAATGGATAAGCACTTTTTTCTGTTAATTTATTAGCTACCTTTGAAATCTCCCATCTTACGGAACCATATATAGATATGCACTTGTCTTTTGTATGTATTTGCTGCTTCTTTCATCAAATATCATCCAAATTTCAGTGAAATGGTATTTTAGTAAATTAAGAAAGCAATGGTTACGGCAAAAATCACTCCCAAAATTTGGCGCATATTACATTTACTATTAGTACTATTGCCATTTATACAGTTCATTAAAATCCTATAAATACTCATTTAAATGTTTTCAACTTCACCCCAACTCAACGTCTCAAATCTATTTCCCTCCTTTCTATCACTAAATTTAAGCTTTGAAGCGATGTCGAAATCAATGTGTTTGCCTACTAATTTTTTACTATTTCTTTTGATTCTCTTCTTTAGTTCATCTTTAGCAATTCCATTGAGTTACAATGTGCTGAGCTTGGGAGCCAGACCCGATGGCCAGACTGACTCAGCAAAAGCCTTTCTTGCTGCATGGTCTAAAGCCTGTGGCTCGGCCGAGGCCTCAACCATTTACGTGCCACAGGGGAGGTACTTGCTACACAATGTTGTGTTTCAAGGCCGATGCAAGAACAATGATATTACCATACGTATTGATGGCACTCTCGTGGCTCCAGCTGATTATCATGTTATTGGAAATGCCGGAAACTGGATTTTATTTGAGCATGTTAATGGGGTTTCTATTAATGGCGGCGTTCTTGATGACCAAGGTGCTGGTTTGTGGGCTTGTAAAAAATCGGACAATAGTAATTGCCCAGTGGCGCTACGGTAATTAAGTTGAAATATCATCCTATATATATATGTAGTCATATATTAAGTGGCCTTTTACTTTTATATTGATTGGCTTTATACTTTAATTATTATAATTAATGTTCCTTCTTTTGCATATACATGAACAGACACTTGGCTTTAGCAACTCAAACAGCATTGTGATTAATGGATTAGCGTCCGTAGATAGCCAGAAGTTTCATATTGTCATCAACGGATGCAACGATGTGAAAGTACAAGGGTCAAAGTTTCGGCCTCCGGTGACAGCCCTAACACCGATGGCATTCACGTTCAATCTTCAAGTGGTGTCACAATTTTGGACTCCAAAATTGGCACCGGTGATGATTGTGTATCAGTTGGCCCTGGCGCCACTAATTTATGGATTGAAAATGTTGCTTGTGGCCCTGGCCATGGTATAAGGTCAAATTAAAAAACATGATAATTTGTATCTCTCTTTACTTTTGGTGGTACGTATAAATATTTACTGCTGATTAAATTGGATATTGTGATTTTGTTGCAGCATTGGTAGCTTAGGCAAAGAGCAACAAGAGGCTGGAGTGCAAAATGTGACAGTAACATCCGTGACATTTACAGGCACTCAAAATGGAGTGAGGATTAAGTCTTGGGGGGAGACCAAGCAATGGATTTGCCAGGAACATTCTTTTCCAGCATGCTCTTATGAACAATGTCGATAATCCAATAGTAATTGATCAAAATTACTGCCCTGACAACAAGAATTGCCCTGGACAGGTCCGATATTTATTTATCACAAGTTTGTAAATGTTGTTGTGAATAAAATTCAACTCAATAAATGTTCTTTTTTTCCTTGTTCAATAGGCTTCAGGAGTTAAAATCAGTGATGTCGTATATCAAGATATTCATGGAACATCGGCAATGGAAGTTGGAGTAAAGCTCGATTGCAGCCAAAAGAATCCATGCACTGGCATTAGCTTGGAGGATGTGAAGCTCATTTACAAGAATCAGCCAGCTGAAGCTTCCTGTACGAACGCTGATGGATCAGCCTCCGGATTTGTTATGCCAAATAGTTGCTTGAAGACTTGAAGTTGTGAAAAATTTTTGAGTTGAGAGAAAAAAAAGGCATAGGAAGCCAATCCCGATTATATAGTTAATAGTACACAGAATTAGAGTATTAAATAAAAATATATATATGTAATAGTACATAAATATTGAGCTGAAACTACAATATGTCATAGGAGGCCATTAAAAAAAATTGTCTAGGAAGCCGATATCCTTATAATATGTTGTTCAGTTCTGTAAAACATTGCCCATTGGGCATGCTTATAGGCAGCTTTTACAATGTGTTGAAAGTATTGATGTCTCTTTCCGCACCTAGAGATTCATAAGTTGATGTCTCTTTCCACAATCTTATTTTTACTGCCGATGGCCGAATCATTGAATTGTCAAACGAATGATGTCAAATGATTAGATTGTGAATTGATGGGAACTTCTCACGTGGAAAACAATTTCTCAACAAATACAATACTCAGTTTTTCGTTTTTTACATTTCATATGATTCACGTGGAAAACAATTTTTTTCATGATTATATGTAGTGTAGGTAAACTCTAATCTAATTAATCTGAGTACCGATAAATATCTTAAAATTTTAAATCAGAATTTTTTTTTTCTTTCCTTCTCACTTCTTACTTTCATAATATAATGAAAAAAAAGTTGACTTGATTATAAAAAAAAGTGAAAAAATAAATATAAGACTCAATCTTAACCACATATTCATTACTACAAAAATCACATTTACTGACACCTAGTTTATTGATACCTTATAAAAAGTGTCAGTAGTATTGTATATATGCACCATTTCACGCTTTTAACAAGTATTAAAGGTTATTGATACTAGTGTGTCAGTAAATTAAACATCAACGTTCACTAACACTAAAGTATCAAAAATAAAAAAAAAATTATTAAAATTTATTTTAGTTTCAACTCGAACCCGAAACTTCTAAAGTTTAAAACATTAACGTTTGAAGTACAAACCATCAAAGACCATCAAACCCTGTAGAATTAAACTTCAAATAATATTTTAAAGATTTAAAAACAAAAAAGATAATAACAAAAGCAAAACATAACATAAACTCTAACTCTCTATCGCAGCCCATCCGGCAATCACACCCAAACTCTTAACTCTCTATAGCTATCTTGCCTTTCCTTCCTCTTTCTCTTTGTTTCTCTTTTCTCGACCTCTTCCGTTCTCTCGCTTCCCATTTACAAATTGAATTCAATTAATTCGAATAGATAATGAAAATCTTACACTTGATTTTCTATTTTTCACCAAAATTGAAAAAGAATCAAAACCCCAATTGCTTATTACGGAATGGGCTTCTTCTCCAACAAAACGAAGCTCTTTCGTCGAGTGGGCGCTGCTCTGCTTTCTATAAATTAGGGTTTAATCACCTTTGCTCTAATCACCAACGACTTTTCATTTCCTCTTTCTCTCAGCTTTACTTTATGAAGCATATAGATCTTGATTCTCGTGTCACCATCGAAGACAACCAAAAGATGAAGAAAATCAAATAAGAAGAGGAGGAGGAAGAGCAAGTCAAAGAAACTAGCTTCACAAATCTAGACGAGAACCTCCCGTTGGAGGTGTTGAAACACGCCAGACTTTGGTTTTTCCCTTCCTCCTTATCCACCTATATATATATATATATATATCTGTTTTTTCCTTCTTTCTTTTTTAACTTTTTGGTCGGTGAGATTAGATTTTTTTTCTTTTATGAAGAAAAAGAAAACTTTTGTATTTTTGGGATTTTAATTTGCAATCTGTAATCTTATTATGTTGGAGAGGGTTTTAATGTTTAGAAATTTGGATATCTTTTGGGCTCTAGCATGCTTAATGTTGTTAAATTTTTCGTGAGCATAAAAATATATTATACTTTTATATCTATTCAATGTTAGATATTGCTTCATTTGGCCATGTAATACTATTAGGAAACAGTCTCCTTTGGATTCTAAATGTTGCTGCTTCTTCCGTCTCCGGCTATGTTTCCTCCGAAGGTTGGCACTATAATTTTTTCATGGCAAATCAAGATGCCCAAATTCTTGCCCTTCTCTCTTAAAGCATGTGTTGGATGGATTTGCAAGTTCATATGAGCTTTATTTCAACACTTGTGTGATTCTCGATTTAATATTTGTAATCTTCTGAGAAACAATGTCCATAAAGAAGATTAATTGCTGACTGTGAATTGTCAAGGCCTATGGTCTAAAAGCCGCTTGCTTATGATAAGATGAGAAGCCAAAGTTAATAAGAGCCAATTCGAACAGATTGCATATTAAAAATGAGCAAGGCAGATATAATAAGTTGAAGTCCTATAGTTTATAATACGTTGAAGGCGATATAACTTGAGTTTGTCAAATCTTATTTGAGCTTAAGGAATTCAGTAATAAGTTAAAAATTATAAGACAAGACAAAAATAAAAATTCTCCCTTTTATTCAAATCAATAAGAGCTAGAGTTTACAATGCCATAAAACAAAAAGCTATAAGTGAAAATCAAGGAGCTTGGGTAGACTATTCAAGCAACTGGATCGCTGGCTTGAGGAGGAGGAGGAGCAACTTGAAGACCCTCCTCAACGAGAGAGCAACTCCTTAAGGTCCCACAACCAGCACTCTCTACGCTTGGAGATGGATCTCCTTGTTGATGATTCCTTGCATCCCGCTCGCTCATATAGGCATCTACACTAGTCTCAAGTTTAGCTATATCTAGCTCGTGGTATTCTTTGCCCAAGATAGACATGATGCACTCATAATGTAACGCCAACCCATTGTTGTACACATTAGCAAGTTACTTGCCTATAGAGTCTAGCTTACCTTGGACTCTTGTAGTTTCAACTTCCATAGTCCTTTAAAAAGAAAATCTTTGAACGCCAAGATTTTTCCATGGTCGCTTTTTCCTCAAATGTGAAGATTTCAGTTTGGAGCTTTGCTGACTCTTCCTTCTCCCGCTCGAGATCTTTCTTCAAGATTTAGTTTTCAGCTTTAATTCTCCTCTCATAACTAAGGACTCTTGACTTGAAAGTCATTGAAGTAGCAAAGAACTTGGCATACGTAACGCTGAAAGGAGTTAGTTGGCTAGATCATTGAGACCGAACGCTTTAACTCAAGAATAAAGTCTTCTTGTATATGCTTTGTAAACTCCTTGATATAAGACTCAAGAAAGTCACCGCTCCCTTGGTTGTGTTGATAAGGACTCAAGGGAACAATAGCGGTAGAGTCCTTCAAGAAGCTTTTTCGACTGCTTTCCCACCTTCTGTAGAAGAAGGAAGAATTTTGATAGGGGAAGCATTAAGGTCAACCATTGGTTTCTTCATTCGAGTAAAGCAGTTGCTCGGGCCGTCAACACTATCTGGGAACTTCTTCAATCGGCTAGGATGCCACTCATTTTTCTCCCTGGACGCTAAGCCAAACTCGACGAGATTATGATGGTGATGGGTTTTTTCTCCTTCGAGCTGGAAGTGAAATAATACCAGCCCGCATCTTTTGGGTTGCTTTTCAGTTGATAAAGGCTTTTTATTTCATCTCCCACGGGTTCACCTATATTACACCAATTCCATAGAATTAATAGACCAGATAAAACCCTCCACCTAGATTTAGTTGTCCTAGTGCCAAGTGTAATTGAGAAAGGATTTAGGCAAAATAAGGATGTAAAGGTATCCTGACACCCCATTTAAAACATTTGAGGTACTGAGTAGTGCTATTTTTGCTGGGGAGACGAAGGTCAATGCTAGCAAAAATGCAGTAGGTTTTCCTAAGCGTATCTAACTCCTGTTGAGAGGTCTCACACCTCATATGGTCAATGGCAGATGATTCAGCCTCTGACTTATGACCAGTCTTTTGCCACAACGTACTATAGTCAGATTTCATAAATCTAAACAGAATTTACCAAAATGGGAAACAAAGTACCCCAAAACAAAAATAACGAGGTCAAGAGGAAAAATAATAAATATAAAAAATGGAGTAGGTTCAAAAAATTAAAAAGGTTACATTTTTTTATATCTACTTTGGCAAGGAATGGAATAAATCACCGCAACCTGAAGGAGAATCTTTTGCAAAGCGGCGAGGGTCAACTCGAGCAATGTCAGGAAGTAAGGAAATGGAAAAGAGATGACTTTAGGGATTCATAAAGAGGAAAGAGAGTCACTCCAACAAACGGCACGTTACACAAAGGAACACGTCTGTTCAGGGAACCGCTTCTTCAAATTTAAACGAGTGGTTCAGAGTAACCCATGTCACTTACATTAAATGCAAAGAAAATGAAGAGAATGATATAAAAAGGGGGGGAGCCTGTTCGAGTAAGTAATTTCTAGTCTTATCTCGTTTCACTCTCAAAAGTAGAACCGGGGACCGGTGTTTGGGAAATAAAGAACATGTCCGCTGAGGCAGTGCCATCCGTAATGTAAGCACGGATCGCTAGTATAAAGACACTCTTACTCGGTGTCAAGCTAGTCGAGACTTAAGACCGGATGTTCAGTAATTTGCTCGAACAAAGTCTGGAAGAGCAGGAGTGTCCATGACAATCAAGCAAGCACTTACCATGCTATGGGTGGCACCAAGAGCATCAATAAACCACCATCGAGCCGAGATGAGCCAAACCCGAGCAGGCAGACTTGAGCCTACAAAGACGAGACGGTTGAACAACTCTATCCGAAAATGAAGGAATAGCCCCCACGTATAATCAATTCATGACATGGTGACCAAGTAACCTGCCTAACCCCCACGCATAATTAATCCTCATTATGGCGATCGAGTAACCGTCCCTCAACCGAGGGAAACACGGGAGTAAAGAACTTGGGTTACTGAGATTAATAATAAGAAACAAAAGACCCGGATAAATAGGGAGAGAAAGGAGAAAAGGGTTGGATTCTAAAAAATCAGAGAAAAGAAAAAGGTAGTTAGTTTCTAATCAGTGTTTTTCCTTCTTTCACCGAGATCACCGACTTGAAGCGTTGGAGGGTTTTCGCCGTGAAAACAACCGGCAAACTCGATACTTTTTCTCAGAAACACGAGTTAATCAATACCGCAATAGCGAAACTCGAAAGCTAGCTAGGAAACTTGCTCAATGAGCGACCAGAAAACCGCATCAACAATGAACCCATTGAATTTTCCCGCAGAAGCCCCAAAGGTACATTTTTTGGGGTTTAACCCCATTTGAAATTATGGAGTATGTTAAAGGTATCTTGTAGATGGCTGACATGATCCTTGGTGTAAACGGATTTAGTAATCATATCATCTACATAAACTTCTATTTTTCGCTCGATTAAAGATATGAACATGTGATTGACGAGTCTTTGATACGTTGCTCTAACGCTTTTGAGGTCAGTAGGCCATTACCTTGTAGCAATATAATCCACGGTTGGTGACAAAAGCCATATGTTCTTGATCTCGTTCATGCATTCGAATTTGATTATTCCCAGAGAATGCATCCATGAAACTCAATAGAGCATGACCTGCCATCATATCAATCAATTAATCAATTTTGAGGAGCTGGTAGTTGTCTTTAGGACAAGCTCGATTAAGGTTGGTGAAATCAGCACACATGCGCCACTTGCCATTAGCCTTTTTTCTTGTGTGGCTTGATACCGATCTTCGTTAAATGTTCAATGACGCTGATTCACCGGTCTAAAGCTCGGGTCAATTTATAATTTACGACTTATTATCTTTGGGTCGATCCCGGCATGTCAGTGTGATCCCATGCAGATATGTCTATGCAGTTAGCTAGCAGTTGTGTTAACTGCTCAGTCAGCTTTGTAGTCGGTGAAGCCCTAATTTTGATATTTCTGGTTTGGTCATGCTTAAACGGAGAAACATATCTCACATTTTCAGCTGGTTCCGTACACTTGAGTTTATCATCGGCTTGAGGATCAGTAGAGTCATTGTCGATCGCAAGATTATATTGTAAAGGCTGTTTTCGTGAAGAAGTAGAAGGATGCAATATGATTGTTTTGAAGAAGTTACATAGGAGCTTTGAGCAATCTTTTGATTCTCGATCATAACACTGATGCCATCTTCTGTGGGAAATTTTAACTTAAGGTAGTGTATTGACATAACGACGCGAGTTGCCTCAATAAAGGGTTTTCCCAAAAAACTCTGATAGACCATAGGAGTATCCACCACGATGAAATCTAGCATCATGGCTTAGTTTGAACTGAGTCACCTATGGTTATAGGCAAGCGGATTTTGCCCAATAAGTAGGCAACTTTCGCCGAAGCCATACAAAGAGGTATGTTTAGGTTTTAGTTAAGTGCGATCGATCTTTAATGCGTCAATTGTATCTTTTAGCAAGATATCGATAGGGCTTCCCGGGTCCACCAATACCTTATTTAAAGTTATACCAGCCCAATCATTCATATTATTGGAAATAGAAGACGACCAAGAAGAAGAAGAAGAAGAAGAAGAAGAAGGACGAGGAGAAGAAGAAGGAGAAGAAGAAGAAGAAGAAGAAGAAGAATTGTGTTTAAGACGCCTTTAGAATCTTCTTTCGTGAACATTATAGGAAATAGAATTGTGGCTGAACTTTTTGGTTGGTGTCACCGTCCTGATGTCAAGAGTTAACGAGTGTGTTACATACTGTTTTCTTCCACAGTTCGAGTCTCTGACAAGGATGGACCATAAGAGAACCATTGTGTGATTGTTTAGATATTTCGTTTCCCCTTGCCTCTTCTCAATATACTCATGTAGATAGTCGTTTCTTAGTAGCCAGAGGAGTTGTTTACAAAAACCAATGCAAGTGTTCATGTCATGACCGATGTCTGAGCTACACGTCGAACTTTTTCTGCCGTAGGGTTTTGGGCCGTCATTGGTTAGTGCTCATTATGTTGGTTGGGCTGCTTCATCAATGGGGCAAACGCTTTCTTGTTCTCCCAGTCCTTTGGCTGGTGCCTGTTTTTGTGATCGTTAGTAGGATTATTGGGTGACGATCGTTTCTCTCTCATTCTCAAATATGATATAAAATGAGATTTAAATCATAAAACATTAAGGGTAAGAAAAAAATCTCCTGGAGAACATTTGGAGCACTGAGTATGTTTAGTTTGTGGCCAGATGATATAAACTGTTTACAAATTGCAACATGATTACTTGTTTTCCAATATTGCGGCCGCTGAATAATCCTAGCAGAGCAGCAGGAGCATTTTCCAGGCCTTCAACTATGTCTTCAACATAAACAATCTTGCCTTCGCGGATCAAAGGCAGAACGATGTCAAGAATGGGGAAAGTTATCGAAAACGACTAGTCCCATGTGAATTCGCCTATAAACAATGTTCATCAAATTGCACACACCCTCGGGCTGATTAAGATTCTACTGTGAGATCACTCCACATGCTGCAATTCATCCATGGAGTCTCATGTATAGTAGCAGTGCATCTAGCATTTTGCCGCCTACGTTGTCAAAGTAAATGTCTATGCCTTCAGGAAAGCACCTGAGAAAGGGAAAACAAAAAACAAAAAGGATTATGTGCTGGTCCTCTATGCTTAAAATAAGCTGAAGCTTCTGAAGTACGTAATGACACTTACCTTTTCAAAGCTGCAACCAAATCTTGCTCCTCTGTATAGTTGAAAGCATCATCAAATGCAAACTTATTCTTCAATAGTTCAATCTAATATATAAGTTGCAGAAATTTTCAGAAGCTTTCATCCAAATGAATCACTGCTAATAAAAACTTTGGCAATTAACAATTAGATAGCAAGCGACATGTAACCAAAAGTATTGGACCTGATTCACTACTTCCAGCGCTACCAATAACATAGCAACTCATCAACTTTGCAAATTGCCCAACAAGCTGCCCAACGGCACCAGATGCTGCTGAAACAAAGACATATTCTCCTTTCCTAGGAGCACAAATTTCATAGAAACCAGCCCATGCTGTCATCCCAGCCCCAGGCATACCTATTAGAAAAATGAATACACACAGAAATGTTGAGGAGATTATAATCGTTGCGTCAGTATAGTCTAATCAAGATATGAAATTATCTGAGCAACTCACCAAGAATTCCAGAATAGAGGAGAGGGAATATCAGTTTGAAGAATTTAAAGAGGCCTTCAGGATTTTTATCACACTGTACTTATCCCATCCAGTTGCTCTCCAAACTAGATCCCCTTTCTTAATTTCTGGGTGCCCTGAGTCTACTACTTTAGCCACTCCAAACCCTTCTATTGGCTGCATGATATCAGCTCAAATGAGTAGTTAATAATTGCACGTCAGTTAGATTAGACAAGTTGCTCAAAAAGTACAACAGTGCAACAGTGCAAATTTTATCATTTGTATTCTGAATAAGTTCACATACAAATACTGAAAATCATACAAAAATGAGTTTGCAAAGAAGCATTACCCTACCTCCAGTCCCATTTCCTCTAGGCCCGAAGCTTGAGATTATAGTGATCCCGACCTTTCCAAAGCTGCATCTAAGTCTTGCTCATCTTTATAACAGGCCAAAGCAAAGAGTTCAGTAGGAAAACACACTTGGGATAAAAATAAGTAATAGTGCATTCTTCCGCATCTTACATACTTTAGTGTGAAAGCAAACATTTTGAAACCATTAACACTGTACATAGCCAGCTTTAATTGTCAAAGGGTATATGTATAGTGATAATGTTCATAAAACTTGTAGCATGTGCATACCCTTCCTTCCAAGTGCCATTTCCTTAGGCCCTGAATCTTCAGAGGATACAGTGATACTGACATTTTGAAGCTGCATCTAAGTCACGCCCTCTCTGTAATTGAGAGCATCATCAAATTCAGTATTTCAGCCTGAGATAAATTAGAACAACGACAGCAACATGAGTTCACATCCTGAGGAAGTCATCCAACCAAATTCCTTCCCTGAAGTGTAGGAAATATGTTTTTGTGTGCATGTAAAAACTTGACCAGTAAGCTGAAAATAGCGACTCAATTTTGTAGATATAGTGAAACGATTAGCCAATGCTGTTAGAAGCTAAGTAGATAAAGTTTTATCTGATCAATGACCGTCACATGCAATCACTTAAATTTTCCTGGTTAAATACTAGACTGCAACAAAAACAACCAAGCATGTTAAAAATCATTAGAATAACCAAAAACAAAGGAAGTGCTTACAGAGCCAATTTTGAAGCAAGGGAAGAACCGCATTTGAATATTTTCTACTTCAAATGCAATTGAACTTGTTTTCAAGTACATGTCAGTTTCTTTTCTTGTTGCTCACAGGCCACTTCCCCATTGTCGGTAGAAGATATTTGACTTCAAATAACTGGATAATGTGGATGTTCTGTTAAGAGCAACTGTTAAGAAAGAGGTTCAAATCTCTCTGACTTAATGAAGTTAAGATTCTCACAGATAAAAGCTGGTGGTAGAATATTCATTATAAAGATCAAAGTTGAGCTGCGACACAAAAAATTTAATTAAGAGACAGGTTCAATTGATCCTGAAATAAAAATATCAGTGTTAAAAAACATACATCTGGACGTTTCGATTTTGAAAAGCTAATTGATATGCCTTTTAATCGACTGCGGCTGTAAGAAAGAATCTCATACTGTCTAGTATAAGTACACGAGTATGTTATTGGATAATTGAACGTTCACCATTATTTAAGTGTTCATGCTTTATAATTTTAAGCAGAACTGCAGGAATCGATAAACCTCTTGACATATTAATATAAGAAATAGGTTTCAGTACAAGAGCAGAAGGCTGAATCATTCCTAGAAACTACAACTACTTGTTTCCCAACATTGCGGCCACTGAATATACCAACAAGAGCTGCAGGGCATATTCAAGACCATCAGCTATGTCTTCAACATAAACAACCTTGCCTTCTCGGATGTAAGGCAACATAGCATCCAAAAACTTCGAGTATTGGGGAAAGTAATCAAAAACAATAAATCCTTCCATGCGAATGCGTTTAAACACAATGTTCATCAAATTGTGCACACCCTCAGGCTGACTGAGATTGTACTGTGAGATCATTCCACACACTGCAATGCGTCCGTGAAGTCTCATGTTTAGTAGCACTGCATCCAGCATTTTTCCCCCTACATGCTCAAAGTAAATGTCAATGCCTTCAGGGAAGCACCTGGAAAATTAATTGAAGTGAAAATAGAAAGGCTCATCATCAGTGATGTTTGTTTCAACATAGCGTGTGAAATAAGCAATGAAAATCCTCAGCTATAACCTTTTCAAAGCAGCATCCAAGTCATTCTCCTCTTTATAATTGAAAGCCTCATCAAATCCGAGCTTGTTCTTTAGTAGTTCAACCTAGCATAACATAATCCAATCAAAGAACATCATAAGATCATCCAAGGACTTCAAGATATTGAATTGCAATTGCCAATTGGGGACTGCATTGAAATTAACCACACCTTTACTTTACTGCCAGCACTTCCAACAACATAGCAACCCATCAACTTTGCAAATTGCCCAACAAGCTGACCAACCGCACCAGATGCTGCGGAAACATAGACATATTCTCCTTTCTTTGGAGCACAAATTTCATAAAAACCAGCCCAAGCTGTCATCCCAGGGGTACCTATATGCAGCCCAAACATAAGAGCACAGAATATTGTGAGAAACAAACTTGAAATGCCTATGGCTTCATTTGGTAATGTGAGCTGTTACAAAATGAAAACTCTAGTTGGATGAGAAACCTCACCCACTAAACAACCACCCTTGACATCTATTTTTATTTAAACTCAGGTAAATGTGGACACAAAACACATTTACTGCCAGTTAAAAAAATTAATAATTTGACAAAATAAAAAGGTTCCTACAGACGGAGTAAAATCATGCCAACTTCCTAAATTTTTAACTACTTTTGCAATTGTTTTCCAAGAACTTTACAACAGTTTCAAATGGATCATAAAAACAAAAAAAGAAAACAGAATAACTAACCAAGAATCCCAGTATAGTAAGAAAGGGGAACATCAGTGTGATGAATTTTAAAGAGGCCTTGAGGATTTGTTATGAGACTGTACTCTTCCCACCCAGTCGTTCCCCAAACTAAATCTCCTTTCTTTAATTCTGGGTGCCCTGAATCCACCACTTGAGCCACTCCAAATCCTTCGATGGGCTGCATTTTACATAATCAACTTAATGAAAACTGAAAATTATATTTAAAAATCATTGAGAGTAAATAAATAAGAATTTGAAGTGCTTACAGAGCCAGGAGTGAAAGGGGAGAAATGAGGATCTTGATTAATAGACATGCGGGCTCTCATGTAAGGATCACAAGATAAGTAAAGATTCTTGACAAGAATTGCATTTGAGCCTTCCTCTACTTTCAATGAAATTGAACTTGCTTTCACCAACATGTCTGTTTCTTTTGGAAACCCTTCTACGTAGTTCTTTAATATCACCTGCTTGTTGCTCACCACTTCAACGTTGGCCGCCATTGTTGCTCTGCTTCTCCCTTGTTTAACTCTGTTTCTTCCTTCTGTTGTTGAGACGTGGAGCAATGTTACAGTGATTTAAGTTTCCTTCATAGTTACGTCTGACGTGGTAGTTATACTTCATATTTAATTTTAATTTTAACTTTTATATTTTTTCTAGCCCATATTTCACAGCAACATGTGGTCGGTGTCTGATTGACTGGTGAGTATATGGTTGTACTCAAGTTTGGTGGACACTACTTAAGTTTGGTGGACACTACTCTGTGAGACAATTTCTTTTTAAATTTTGTACTTTTAAGATGTACTTTGCCAGACAATTTTTTTTTAATAAAGGATAAGGATTATAAATATATGATTTTGAAGTGTTCACGGTATAAAATTTGAAATTTTCAAGATCTTTCATTTTTGTTAAGTAGATTTCACTCAAAATATGTTTTCAAAATAACATATTATATACTAATTTTTTCACAACTTAGATTCATTATTTAATTTTCACAACTTCAAGCAACTATTTGGCGGAACAAAACCAGAGGCCGATCCATCAGCATCCCTACAAGATGCTTCAGCTGGTTGCTTCTTGTAAATGAGCATGACATCCTCCAAGTTTATACCAGAATACTTTGAACTACAATCAAACTTTACAGCAACTACTGAGACGACCCGCCCTATTCCTAGAGGCGACTTATCTTGAGCAACTGAACTAAAATATTAAAAATCATCATATTAATGAGAATTATACCGAAATTTCGGTAGAACCTCCCCTAAACATATAATATTTCCAAACCTGCAATTACAATACAAGCACTCTCAAATGATTTATTATACATCAACTACATCAACCCAATCTCATCCGGTAACATATCCAATAATACACACGTTTCTAAAATAGGATGATTATACATTAACCAAAAGAAATAATTAGTCTATAGCTTCAAACAACTTCAGTGGCCCAAATGACTCCAACTATGTACAGCTGCTTGGTTAACTGTTGTACCTGTAATCTCCTGGGGGAAAAAATTATAATAAAATGAAATGAGTATAAAACTTAGCGAACTCAGTGAGTGGATTGTAGTTTTTGAAACATAAAATACTTACAAAAAAAAGTGCATCACTTGTATAATTACTTTTCTCAAATAATTATTTTTATGTAAACATTCCTTTCAATTCAATCATATTCTGAATATAAGCAAAACCGATCATCGCCACAAAATCAATAAAAAAAAAATCTTATATTGAAATATCATCTCAAACTGAAATATCAAACACTAAGTAAAACAAATATTCTTAAACAAATACCCAGGGGATAATCTAGTCATATCCGGACCTCAACGGACAGCAATAATGTACTATCTGAGTATCATCATGTCCGGAGCTACACGAATAAAAGAAAGGACATATTATCTCATGCTTATCAGCATAACTTATACCCAGATCTCAACGGACGTGCTATGATGCGCTCTCTGGCGACATCGTGTCCGGATCACCTGGTCTCATATCTCAATATCTGTCTGCATGCATATGCCCCCAAAGGGCGAAAGCGCCCAAACACATGGCCCAAAGCCTATATGTGTGTTCAGACAGCCCCAAAGGCCTTCTATCTCATCTCATCTCATCTGGAGGGAACGGGTATTTGCTTAAAACTTAAAATTATGATCGAAATCATTATATATATACACGTTAAATCATGCTATAAATCATACTCGAAATCAATATATATATACATTTTAAATCAAGCCTAAAATCCATCATATACTCTTTAAATCATGCTAAAAATCAACATATATACATTTTTAAATCACGCTCAAGATCAAATTATATACTCTTAAAATCATGCTCAAAATCTACATAAAAGCACTTTAAATCATGTTCAGAAATCAATCATCTATTTTTCCATTTTAAAATCAATACAGAATATAAATGAATTAATATAACTTAACAAAATATTTATCCGTAATAAACATTTATTTCGGAGAACCATTTAATAAAAATACTTTAAATATTTATTTCACGAACAAGCTTTACTATATAAAAAATAAATAATTTTAATATATTCCACTCACAGTAACATACTTAGACTCGGCTATCATCCAAGTCCGCAGGTAGATTCTCGTCCACAGATTACTTTCCATAATTATAATTTGAACTAATCCCCCAAAAATAACACTTAAAATAAATGTTCGTCCTAACATTACAACTCTTAATTTTTCCGACTTACCGTATTAATTCCGTATTCGTAATTTACTAATATAATTCGAAATTATACTACCGTCAATTTCATAATTTACTAATTTACCCTCAACATCATAAAATTATCAATTTATCCTCAATTCAGAATACATAAACATCCTCAAAGCTAGAAATTATGAAATTACCCTCTATACGCGAAATTACCAAAATGCCCCTACGGTCAACGTTGACCGAAATTCACCCAACGGCGGTGGGGAAGCTCGGACTAGACACTTCTCATCGAGGTGAGTTCAATAGTGCCGGTGGTGTCCTCCCACGCGCGGCGGTGGTGCCTTGGGGCGATCGGTCGGTGGCAAAACGACTTCCTCGGTGCCGGTGACTGGTCGGGAATGGAAGATGGTGAGGTGGGGAAGCTTTTCCAACCGGTGGCGCGGACAAAGACGGCCGGAATCGGCAGCGATCGTCCGCGCAAACCCGCGGAAGTTTTGAGCTTTACCGGTGGTGTTCCACGCGTTTTACGGCAGCAAGGACAGGTGGGGTGGATGGCCGGCTCACAAGCTTCCGTTTGACACCTTGCTCGGCCGGTGAGGTGGTCGGAAATGGAAGAAAACAGCGTGTCGGTTTCGCGGGTTTGGGTCAAAATGAATCAAAATTCGTTTCATCTTTTATTCTTGAATTTCATCGATAATAAAAAGATTCTAAAAAATTTCAAAAATAAAACCTAGAAAGAATAGTCATGAAGATATTTTTTTATTCTATTAACCATTATAAAATAAACAAACAATTAAAAAGAATAATATTATTATCAAATAGAATATTTAGAATGATAGAACATAAAATGTTGAGATAATAGATTGATGATCATATAATAGAAATAGACTTTGTATTTCAAGAAACTAGTTTTTTACTTTTTAAAATGAATCAATGAATATAATAATTTACTACGAGTAAGAAATTTTTTTATCTACTAATTTTTGAGATTATAAAGTTTTTAATAGAAATTAAAAGAAATACTAAAATTCAAAGATTCTAACATTAAGTAATTCAAGTTTTTTTAGAAAATTAGTAAGGTACACAATTTATTTTTTTCTTCAAAAGACTAATAATGAATAAATCAATAGTTAAATAATAATATTATTTATATATCTTTAACATTAAGATTACCAAATATAGATTTTTAATAAAAAATTTAATTGTAGGATAATTATTAGTTAGAGATATTTCCAATAGGCTTTCATATTTTTAAAATACAGAATTTTAAAAACCTTTTTAATTAAAGAATTATTAAGAAATTGAGGTTATCTTAAAATATGAGGTCTTAAGCGACTGCCTTATTCGCCTATATTTAAAGCCACCCTTGACGAATATTAGTACTAAAAGAATATGCGAAGACATTGATTTCGCCATTTGCTTGCAAACTAAATTTAATGTTAGGAACGAGGGAAATGGATAGAGAAGTTGAGGATTGAAGGTTTGGTTGATGGAATTTGAAACGATTTCATAGAGGTATTTATAGGATTTGAATTGAATGAAAGCAAGCTGCATGCGCCGAATTTTGAGAGGGATTATTTTTGCTTTAACTGATACAAACATTATTTACTAAAATGCCCTTACTTGAGACTTGGATAATAGATACTTGATGACAGAAGGCTACAGATACATACAAAGGACAAGTGCACGTACATGTTTTGTAACTTTGTATGATGATAGGAGAATTCAAAGGAAGCTCTAATAAATTAACAGAAAAACTGAAAAGGTGTTAATCTATTTTCAGCTTTTCCATTGTTATGTAAAATTATGCCCTTATGTTTGCTTTAAGCGCAAGCTCAGGCTATTCCCGTGGAACACACTTCTGAACTATTTCCCTTATTGCTTGAAATGGCAACTTATGCATCATTTTCATTTTGTTTCCCAATTCATGTACCATCTATTCCTTCGTGAACTATTTCTTCTTGTTGCTTCAAATTGCAGCCTTTGCATAACTTTTTGTTTGCCCATTATGCATAAAAATAACTAGAAATTAACATTTTGTGGCAACACCTAGCCAAAATATAGCACAAATAGTTAAGGGAGCTAAATTTCAGATTCTCATATCAGAGAATGTAGCATAGACGCAACTAATCATTAAAAAGCTATAATTATTAAAAGAGTTCATTAAATATCTAATTAATTGAGTAGCACCGCCAGTATAAATTCTCATAAATATGTATAAGTGGCATTATTATATTACTGTCATGTTATTATTGTAAATTTTCTAATTTAAAAAAAAATTTCACTATTTATATCTCATGCTTGTTTGTATGATTGGATTTGAATCTGTGTAAACATATCCTCTGAGCTCCCTATTATAAGTTGTGAAAATTATTAATTTCATAATAAAGTTTGGCTGGTTTTATGGGTTTTGTCTGTACTATTGACTCTTTCAGGGCATGGCATGATTGCTGCAATTTTATTATTATTTTGGTCTTTTTTATCATGTATAATATATATATATATATATAACAAATTCAATTAATATACTTTAATTATTTAGAAAAAACTATTATGAAACTCTGCTAAAAGTTATAGCAAACAATTCTTTAAATTTTGGAAATGGTTATACAGATTCGTTTTGGAACTCTAATTCTTTTTTGGACAAACTTTAGAGTAGGGGTGGGGATTCAGATTAACATATAAAATCTGAACGGATTAAAAAATACAACCTGATCGGTTCTAAGTTCTATTTGAGTTCAACTTGATCATATATATATATATAATCTCTCTCTCACCTCGCAGCTCGTTCACTCTCTTGCCTAATTCCAAATTCAAAATCCCTAACCTTCGGTGAGAAGAAAGAGAGAGAGACGATGAGAAGAAGAAAAAAAAGAGAGATGGAGATAAAAGGGAGAAAAGAAAATAGAAAGAGAAGAATAAGAAAGACTTCTTCTTAGTTTGACCGTAGGCAACACATGAGATCAAATTGTGTCGTGTGACCTGGATATTTTGCTGAGGGAATTTTTGGAGGTAAATTTAAATTCATCATTTACGATAATTTGTTATGGAAAAGCATGATTAGACATTTGTAGCATAAATAAAAACTTAAGATTATGTAGAAAATATGCTGACAATGAGTTATTTCGAAAATCATAAAAAATTGTATAAATTGATTTGGATATGTTAATATAGAAAATATGTTAATTCTTAATTTGGATATGTTAATCTGGACATCTTCAAGAATGTTTTGAAACTTTTGTTTGATGAAATCTGATTTGAATTCAATTTTTTATGTAATTTTCAATTTGAGTCTAGAAACCTGAAAATTTCTGATTTTAGTGAAGAATGTAAATTACGAAATTATTTTACCATAGTGATTTATATGTATGTCTAGTGTGATTCTGGAAATGTTCATGATTTAATGATAAAATAATAATTGTTTTTTGTATTTTTAAATCAAGTATGTTCGATACAGAAAACTATTAGACAGATTTGATGATGACTGAGATGTAAATTATTTTTAATAGTTTTTGAAGGAATTAAGCTACATAATTTGTACCAATTAATTCTTAGCATGTCAGAATATGCACTGTAAAATTTTTTTTTTTTACAATAAGGTATTAATTTATTAAAAATCGGAGAAGATGAGCTGTTCTATTTCGGGGGTCGAATGTTGAGAGTATTTGAGATTGAGTTTAGGAGATGTTTAAAATGAGAAATTTGAGGACATTGAAATTTCACGATTAGGCGTGATTATATCTTATGAGAGTTTTATTAATAATTTTTAAGTCGATGATATCAAGTACATATTTGTTACATGTAGATGTCTGAGAGTTAAGTAAACTAGACTTCTAAATGAATTACAATAAACAATATGTATATGTTTGACATGTTTAAAAACCTATTTTTGATATGTACGGAAATTGATTTATATGTTTTTGCCCATGTACTTGTGTGATGTATTGTTATGTTTTGAGCATGATTATGTATATGGGCATTTTGTGTGTGAAAGTTCATTGGCATAAGCATGAACGTGCATTATATTTTCAACAAAATGTGAAAATAGATTTTGCATTTGGGGCCACCTTTTGAGATAATGTGAGGGCGATCTCTAGAGGGCCAACGTGCCTCAAAGTGCCACGCGTAGCACAAAGTGGCACATTGCACTGTATTTTGTTGAAAGAAAATGTGAAAGTTTGAAAGTGACTGAAAGAGATTTTGATGAATTTGTTTATATCATCAATTTGTATTATATATAAGTATGTATGTATTTTATTATATGATAAACTAGTTTACTTACTGAGTTTAATACTTATTGTAGTTTATTGTGATTCAATTTTCGAAGCAGTGATTGATTGTGTTGAATGAAGAGAAGAACTTGTAATTGTGATTGTAGATAATTTGACTGAAATTTAGAATTCTTCTGCTGCAGCTTAATGTTGTAATTGAGGCTTGAATTGTTACAATTATTAAGAGATTTTTAAGAATTTATTTGATATGTGAGTGCAATTAGATTCGTCATTTCGGAATTTGGGGGATGCGATGTTACATTATTTTTCTCTATTTTTCTATTAATTTAAAGATAGATGTGATCTACTAAATTCTAACGACGATTACACTTAATTAAATTTTTGAAAGGATATTATTGTATGTATAGAAAAATTAAACAAATTTTCAACACATAAAGAAATCCAACTTAATTAAATTCATCTAAACTAAATTATATATTCTACTTGTATCATTATGGTGAGATCATTGATTATAGTATACAACAAAAGAAAATTTGTCTGCCTCCCTTGGCACAACTCCACTGACTTAGAATGTTTGCACCTGTAGTTAGTCGAGTACGAGTAAGTGGTTGCAGTTTCATGGGTGAGACTTCTAATTCGCACTTTTACCGGTTCGTTAGTTATAACTCTAACAATTAATGGTACTCTATGAAAGTAAATTCCTTAAACGACTACTAATGTATAAAAAGGTCATTTGGTCAACATTCATAAACCTTTTTCAGTTGGGCAGTTGCAGAAGAAATCGCCATGTGGTGAATTTGTTATTGTGCTAAATTTTGTTTAACATAAAGCAATTGACTAAAATAAGCATGACTTTGACTTGAGACCTAAGCTTTAACTTTTCGGTACAGAATTTGGCATGTAGAGGGACCTAACTGGTAACTATGCTTTCTTGATAGCCTAGTAATGTGGCTTGATTGTCTGCTTAATCTGAGTAATGGAAACAAGTCAAATGGTATGTAATATACATAAACATTGTGAAAAATAAAAAAAAAAAGGTGAACATTATGTCAAACATCCATTTCGAAACTAGCAAAATTGCAGCTAGTTATAAGAAGTAAAATGAAAATAATATCAAGATGGAAAATGCACACGGTGGACTGGGACTGCTTCCCACCTGAATAATCTTGATAAAACGATCAAAAAAATTATGTTAATTAAAAAAATCTATATAAAGATAAATACTGTGAATAATGAACTTTGTAATTCAATCTTCACTGATTTATCTTCTTCGAAATTTTATGATATTTCCATTTTGGTATAACAAAATGTCAACACCGATGTATCTTGCTACATAACCAATATTCGAAACACATTTTATCAACTTTAGTTCATTCAATTTTTTTTTTTCACATGGCTTTCTTATTTTTTTCCTTAAAATCAATAGTTGATGTTGATGGAACTGCGTTCTGGATTCATTTTCCATATATAACTAGCGCTGAATTTTGAATATTATATATTTATTATGTGCCTAATTTATTATCGTAAAAATAGTTGGGTGAACAAATAAATGTCAAAGGAAAAAGCAAAATTCCTGAAACAAGGAAGCCAGGAAACAAGGGAAGCTTTATTTATGAATTTAGCCTTCCGACCCCAAAATAACAATCTGTGTTCCGAAGAAATGTCCATTCAGAATTCAGGAAATTTCAATATTTTTAATTATAAATTTTATGAAGCTGTTTGTCAGTTTGTACAATATTTTAATTTTAATAATTTAAAATTTTAACTAACCAGTTATCAAACCAATCAAACGGTCATTTAAAGTTAAAAAACAATTATAATCTTTCCCAATATCTGTAATATTCAAACTATATTTATTATTAACACAATTAAATCTTAGTTTTAATAGTATTCTCTCTTTCTCACCAAAAATTTACTAGATTAATGAATTTAACACCAGGAAATTCAAGTTGTATGGTTCCAATTATAAATGAAAAAAAAAAAGAGATGACTATTAATATGTGTTAATGAAAATTAAATAATATTTCAATATTTATTATGCATAAATTTAAATTAATATGTATAGCCTGTTTAATTTTTTTTAGTGATTCAGAAAATATTTATCATTTAATTAAAAATAAAATTCTAGCCATAAACCTATATATTACCTAGAACCAGAAAATTACCTACTGTTTATTAAGTAAGAAATTAGTTAATTATCTTTCTACTAAATTAAATCAATGGTGAAGATTAAAACATTTAAATCCAATGACCCTTATTATCAATACTATAGAAATTCATATAGCATCGTAGAAAAATCTTACAGCTATTAAAGCTCTAGCAACAATACCGACTGAGTGCTGCATTAATATTGGAATCAATTTATTTTTGCCAGTGTTTTTGAAAATAGTTTTTAAGAGTAGATAGCTTCGATTTGCAGCTAATTTAGCATATGTGGAATTCATTTAAATTAATTACTTAATTTTTGGCAAACCATGACATAACAAGAGAAAACTTATTAGAATAAAAGATAAGTTGCACTTAATTAGGGCATACATGGTATGTCTTATCGTGTATAATTGACTTGAAAGCCCAACGGAATAAACGGAAAGATGTGTAACCAACAAATAAACAATCTGCAAGGAGTTTACATGCCCTTTAATAGTTGTAGCAATTGACAAAACTATTAGTTGTGTTCTTGTGTCTATCCAATGTTAATTGATAAAGTCATTGGAAGTTACTCAAAACTTTAGAAGAGTTGTTTTTAAGCAGTTTTATTTTACTGCAATTTCAAGCAACTAGGAGAAATAGTTCAAAGAAATGAACATATCGGTCCACGGGAATTGAGGAGGCATTGATATTGTGCTCAAAGCAAACATATGGGCATAATTCTACGTAGCTCCAAAAAGCAGAAAATGGATAAGCACTTTTTCTGTTAATTTATTAGCTACCTTTGAAATCTCCCATCTTACGGAACCATATATAGATATGCACTTGTCTTTTGTATGTATTTGCTGCTTCTTTCATCAAATATCATCCAAATTTCAGTGAAATGGTATTTTAGTAAATTAAGAAAGCAATGGTTACGGCAAAAATCACTCCCAAAATTTGGCGCATATTACATTTACTATTAGTACTATTGCCATTTCTACAGTTCATTAAAATCCTATAAATACTCATTTAAATGTTTTCAACTTCACCCCAACTCAACGTCTCAAATCTATTTCCTCCTTTCTATCACTAAATTTAAGCTTTGAAGCGATGTCGAAATCAATGTCTTTGCCTACTAATTTTTTACTATTTCTTTTGATTCTCTTCTTTAGTTCATCTTTAGCAATTCCATTGAGTTACAATGTGCTGAGCTTGGGAGCCAGACCCGATGGCCAAACTGACTCAGCAAAAGCCTTTCTTGCTGCATGGTCTAAAGCCTGTGGCTCGGCCGAGGCCTCAACCATTTACGTGCCACCGGGGAGGTACTTGCTACACAATGTTGTGTTTCAAGGCCGATGCAAGAACAATGATATTACCATACGTATTGATGGCACTCTCGTGGCTCCAACTGATTATCATGTTATTGGAAATGCCGGAAACTGGATTTTATTTGAGCATGTTAATGGGGTTTCTATTAATGGCGGCGTTCTTGATGGCCAAGGTGCTGGTTTGTGGGCTTGTAAAAAATCGGACAATAGTAATTGCCCTAGTGGCGCTACGGTAATTAAGTTGAAATATCATCCTATATATATATGTAGTCATATATTAAGTGGCCTTTTACTTTTATATTGATTAGCTTTATACTTTAATTATTATAATTAATGTTCCTTCTTTTGCATATACATGAACAGACACTTGGCTTTAGCAACTCAAACGGCATTGTGATTAATGGATTAGCGTCCGTAAATAGCCAGAAGTTTCATATTGTCATCAACGGATGCAACGATGTGAAAGTACAAGGGGTCAAAGTTTCGGCCTCCGGTGACAGCCCTAACACCGATGGCATTCACGTTCAATCTTCAAGTGGTGTCACAATTTTGGACTCCAAAATTGGCACCGGTGATGATTGCGTATCAGTTGCCCTGGCGCCACTAATTTATGGATTGAAAATGTTGCTTGTGGCCCTGGCCATGGTATAAGGTAAAATTAAAAAACATGATAATTTGTATCTCTCTTTACTTTTGGTGGTACGTATAAATATTTACTGCTGATTAAATTGGATATTGTGATTTTGTTGCAGCATTGGTAGCTTAGGCAAAGAGCAACAAGAGGCTGGAGTGCAAAATGTGACAGTAACATCCGTGACATTTACAGGCACTCAAAATGGAGTGAGGATTAAGTCTTGGGGGAGACCAAGCAATGGATTTGCCAGGAACATTCTTTTCCAGCATGCTCTTATGAACAATGTCGATAATCCAATAGTAATTGATCAAAATTACTGCCCTGACAACAAGAATTGCCCTGGACAGGTCCGATATTTATTTATCACAAGTTTGTAAATGTTGTTGTGAATAAAATTCAACTCAATAAATGTTCTTTTTTTCCTTGTTCAATAGGCTTCAGGAGTTAAAATCAGTGATGTCGTATATCAAGATATTCATGGAACATCGGCAACGGAAGTTGGAGTAAAGCTCGATTGCAGCCAAAAGAATCCATGCACTGGCATTAGCTTGGAGGATGTGAAGCTCATTTACAAGAATCAGCCGGTTGAAGCTTCTGCACCAATGCCGATGGATCGACCTCCGGATTTGTGTTGTGCGGAAGCGTAGGTTGAACAAATTACCAATTGATGGTAACTGTGACTTTTAGAGAAACTTAAATGTGGTGTAAACAATTGCAAAGAAAATTGACACAATAATTTACGTGGTTCGGCGTAAAGCCTACATCCACGGGCAAAGACTGAAAGATAATTTTACTAACAAATGAGAATTTATAAATTGGGAAAAACTAAAAAAAACCCAATAGCCCAATACACCCAAATAAATTCTCCTAGCACTCAAGTGGAAGCTCTCTCAACTCTCTCAATTGCTGCACTTGCAATTGCTCTCAATTTTGGGATGCTTTAACAAATGAAGAACATTAGCTATTTATAGGAATGCATGGTAGCACTATTTCACCAAACCTTTAAAATTGTCAAAGTTTGGTTGGTGATTACCTAATTTTTAGCCAAACTTTGAACAATTTACCTTTGAATAATTTTGGCCAAACTTTGAACATGTGCTTTGCCAAACTTTGAATACTTTGACTTTGAATTTGAATTTTTCAACAATTCTCCACCTCGGTGAAGATTTACCCAAATCTGAGCCGACTACCAACAAACCATCATTCCTAAAGTGACTGCATCTTTGTGACTACCAACCGTAGTTCAAAATATTACTGAACTTTCTTGTATAAAATGATCCTCCAATCTCTACCTTTCTCACTGTTTAAACTTTCAGGATATTGATCAAGTTTAGACAATGCTCAAACTTGATCGTTGTCACCACTTTGATCAACATATCTGCAGGATTCTCTGCGGTCTTGATTTTCCGAAGAAGAATCTTTCCCTCATCAATAATTTCCGCACAAAGTGAAATCGTACATCAATATGCTTCATACGAGCATGATAAACTTGATTCTTTGCTAAGTGAATAGCACTTTGATCGTCACAATACAAGTTAACATGCTCTTGGATCAATCCAAGTTTCCAAGCAAGCCTTGTAACCAAACGACCTCTTTAATAGCCTCGTAATTGCCATATACTCGGCCTCTGTGGTTGATGATTGCAGCTGTAGATGTAGTGTAGACTTCCAACTAATTGGCCATTTCATAAACCGATCAAATCGCTTGTACCACTGCCTCGGAGATTGTTTCAATCCATAAAGCGACTTTGTCAGTTTGCAAACCCAATTTTCTTTTCCAGCAACTCTAAATCCATCTGGCTGAGTCATGTAAATTTCCTCTTCCAAACCACCATGCAAGAACGCAGCTTTTACATCAAGTTGAACTAGCTCCAGATTATATTGCGCAACAATGGCTAGCAAAATCCGAATAGATGAATGTTTCACAACTGGAGAAAATACCTCATTGTAGTCTATTCCTTCTCTCTGAGCGTAACCCTTCGCTACCAATCTAGCCTTGTATCGAATTTTATCCTTACGAGGAAATCCATCCTTTTTTGCATATACCCATTTGCACCCAATTGCCTTTTTGTCTTTAGGCAGTGTCACTAACTCCCAAGTTCCATTTTTTGAAGAGGCGCATTTTTTCATCCATTGCTTGCTTCCACTGTACATTTTCAGGGCTACTTACTGCTTCTCTGTAAGTGGAAGGAACATCACCATCTACAATTGGAAGTGCATAGGCCACCATATCAACAAAGCGAGCAGGTCTACGAATCTCTCTCCGCGGCCTTCTATATGCAATTGAATCTTGTTGCTCTAAAGGTTCTTGAGTTAGAACCTCTTCTTCATCTTCGGTTGATTGAGAATCATCTGCCTCTTCAACACTAATCGGATCATCTTTAACCTTTTCAAGCTCCACCGCACGCAAAGTACTCATCGGTGTTGTCATCCTTTTGTGAATCCTTTTGTTTTAACATGGCTAATTCATCAAAAGTCACATCTCTCGCTGAAAATGATCTTCTTTGTATCTGGACACCATAAACGGTATCCTTTTACTCCACCGCTTATACCCATGAACAATGTTTTCTTCGCTCTGGGTCTAACTTAGATTCCTTTGCATGATAATAAGCAGTGGAACCAAAGACATGTAAAGTATCATAATCCAGTAATCAGGTTTACCGATCCACATTTCCATGGGTGTTTTGCCCTCAATTGCAGTCGATGGCAAACGATTAATTAGATGGCACGCATATACAATAGCCTCACTCAAAATTCCTTGCCCAATCCAAAGATTGGACAACATACACCGAACTTTCTCCAAGTATAGTTCGGTTCATGCGCTCGCCATCCCATTCCGTTGTGGTGTACCTCGAACGATGAAGTGTCGCACAATGCCCTCATCTCGAGCATACTTCTTAAAATGGATCATTCTTGTACTCACCACCATTATCCGAGCGAAGTCTTTTAACCTTTCGACCGATCCCGAGTCTCGACCATCTTCTTCCATTTTAGAAATATACTCAAAACTTCACTTTTGTTCTTTATCAAATACACCCATACTCTTCTTGAATAATCATCAACAAAAGTAACAAAATAGTGCTTACCTCCCAAAGAAGCTACTCCGGTAGGTCCCACACATCACTATGAACATAGTCCATAATCCCTTTTGTATCATGAATTCATTGGACCAAACTTTACCCTTGTTTGCTTGCCCGTAACACAATGTTCACAAAATTCAAGTTTGCAAGAATTTGCACCTTTCAATAAGCCTTGCTTAACCAAAGTCCGCAAAGCTTTTTCACCCAAGCATGTCCCAAACGCATATGCCACAACTTGGTTGCCTCCGAATCTGCATCCTTTCTCGAAACTGTTGATGTCGATCCAATAACCAGTACTCCCATGGAAATAGTACAAGTTATTCCTTCTTGTGCTCTTCATCATCGTCGATGCACCGACTACTACCTTCAAGAACCCATCTCTCATAGTGATTGTAAGCCCTTTGGATTCTAGGACTCCTAATGAGATGAGATTTTTCTTTAAGCTTGGTACATAGCGAACTTCTGTCAAGACATGGATTGAGCCATCATGATTCTTCAATTGGATTGAACCTATTCCCATGGTTTTACAAGCATTGTCATTGCCCATAAAAACAGCTCCACCATCTAGCTCATTGAAGCTAGAAAACCAGCCCTTATTAGGACACATATGATAAGTACAACCCGAATCCAAAATTCACTCATCTGATTGACATGTCAATGTCATGCCAACCAGACTAAATTCTGACTCCTCATCATGCTCGGCTACACATGCATCAGAAATAGCCTTGCCCTTTTGTAACTTAGGACAATTCTTTTTCCAATGCCCTTTCTCGCGACAAAAAGCACATTCATCTTTGGCAAGCCTACCTTTAGACTTGCCCCTTTTTCCAGGTTTGCGGCTTTGTGAACGACCTCTTGCTGTCAATACTTCACGAATCGTATCTCCGTGAAGCAAAGTGGTGGTGAGATGGTCATATTCATCAGGAAGTGAATTCAACAGCAACAATGCCTTATCTTCATTTTCAAATTTCTCATCCAAATTTAGCAAATCCGCTAATATTTTATTGAATGAGTTCACGTGGTCATTCATCGACATACCAGGTGCATGCGTGAATCGATAGAGTTTCTTTTTCATATAAAGCCTGTTTTCAAGGCTTTTCTTCATATACTTTTCTTCCAGTGTCTTCCACAAATTCTTCATTGATGTCTCCCTCATGACAGTAGTACTTATGATCTTTAGCCGTACATAGGCGAATAAGTACCACATGCCCTGCTCTATTGATTTTTGTCCACTCCTTGCCATCCATCTTTTCGAGCTTTTCTTCTAGAGCAAGATCCAACTCTTGTCGACATAAGACATCCAACACCTCACATTGCCATATACCAAAATTATTGGTACCATCAAATTTCTCCACTTCAAACTTTGCATTAGTCACGTGAGTCCTTCCCGACGAAGACGATGACGACGCTTCTGCCATCATTCTGAACCTCAAATAATCGATGCCTTCAATAACTATTCACACTTGAAAAACAGTCTCTATGATGTTTATTTCACGTGAATAAATGCACCGAGAAAGTTCCCGTGAGAATGGAGGGGTCACAATGGTCCCACTTAAAACCCGGACTCGTTAGACTCTTCTCGCCTTGTTGATGTAACTTTCCTAGACATGCAAAAATACACACTACTTACAATAGATCGTTCTCCAAGTACAAATGGTCGTATCTAGTACTATATACCCCAAGTACGAACCTTTGGCTCGATACCAATAGTTGTGCTGAAGCGTAGGTTGAGCAAATTACCAATTGATGGTAACTGTGACTTCTAGAGAAACTTAAATGCGGTGTAAACAATTGCAAAGAAAATTGACACAATAATTTACGTGGTTCTGCAGTAAAGCCTACATCACGGGCAAAGACTGGAAGATAATTTTACTAACAAATGAGAATTTATAAATTGGGAAAAACTCAAAAAAACCCAATAGCCCAATACACCCAAATAAATTCTCCTAGCACTCAAGTGGAAGCTCTCTCAACTCTCTCAATTGCTTCACTTGCAATTGCTCTCAATTTTGGGATGCTTTAACAAATGAAGAACATTAGCTATTTATAGGAATGCATGGTAGCACTATTTCACCAAACCTTTAAAATTGTCAAAGTTTGGTTGGTGATTACCTAATTTTTAGCCAAATTTTGAATAATTTACCTTTGAATAATTTTGGCCAAACTTTGAACATGTGCTTTGCCAAACTTTGAATACTTTGACTTTGAATTTGAATTTTTCAACAATTTGTTCTGCCAAATAGTTGCTTGAAGACTTGAAGTTGTGAAAAATTTTTGAGTTGAGAGAAAAAAAAGGCATAGGAAGCCAATCCCGATTATATAGTTAATAGTACACAGAATTAGAGTATTAAAAAATATATATATATGTAATAGTTCAGAAATATTGAGCTGAAACTACCATATGTCATAGGAGGCCATTAAAAAAAATTGTCTAGGAAGCCGATATCCTTATAATGTGTTGTTCAGTTCTGTAAAACTTTGCCCATTGGGCATGCTTATAGGCAGCGTTTACAATGTGTTGAAAGTATTGATGTCTCTTTTCGCACCTAGAGATTCATAAGTTGATGTCTCTTTTCACAATCTTATTTTTACTGCCGATGGCCGAATCATTGAATTGTCAAACGAATGATGTCAAATGATTAGATTGTGAATTGATGGGAACTTCTCACGTGGAAAACAATTTCTCAACAAATACAATACTCAGTTTTTCGTTTTTTCCATTTCATATGATTCACGTGGAAAACAATTTTTTTCATGATTATATGTTGTGTAGGTAAACTCTAATCTAATTAATCTGAGTACCGATAAATATCTTAAAATTTTAAATCAGAATTTTTTTTTTCGTTTCCTTCTCACTTCTTACTTTCATAATATAATGAAAAAAAAGTTGATTTGATTATAAAAAAAAGTGAAAAAATAAATATAAGACTCAATCTTAACCACATATTCACTACTACAAAAATCACATTTACTGACACCTAGTTTATTGATACTTTGTAAAAAGTGTCAGTAATATTGTACATATGCACCATTTCAGGCTTTTAACAAGTAAGTATTAAAGATTATTGATACTAGTGTGTCAGTAAATTAAACATCAACGTTCACTAACATATTAAATTTTTTTTTAGTTTCAACTCGAACCCGAAACTTCTAAAATTTAAAACATTAACGTTTGAAGTACAAACCATCAAACCCTGTAGAATTAAATTTCATACAATATTTTAAAGATTTAAAAAAAAAAGATAATAACAAAAGCAAAACATAACATAAACTCTAACTCTCTGTCGCAGCCATCTAGCAATCACACCCAAACTCTTAACTCTCTATAGCTATCTTGCCTTTCCCTTCCTCTTTCTCTTCTGTTTCTCTTTTCTCAACCTCTTCTGTTCTCTGCTTCCCATTTACAAATTGAATTCAATTAATTCAAATAGATAATGAAAATCTTACACTTGATTTTTCCATTTTCACCAAAATTGAAAAGAATCAAAACCCTAATTGCTTATTACGGAATGGGCTTCTTCTCCAACAAAACGAAGCTCTTTCGCGGAGTGGGCGCTGCTCTCGCTTTCTATAAATTAGGGTTTAATTACCTTTGCTCTAATCACCAAGACTTTTCATTTCCTCTTCTCTCCGGCTTTACTTTATGAAGCATATAGATCTTGATTCTCGTGTCACCATCGAAGACAACCAAAAGATGAAGAAAATCAAATAAGAAGAGGAGGAGGAAGAGCAAGTCAAAGAAACTAGCTTCACAAATCTAGACGAGAACCTCCTCGTTGGAGGTGTTGAAACACGCCAGGACTTTGGTTTTTTCCCTTCCTCCTTATCCACCTATATATATATATATATATATATATATATATATATATATATATATATATATATATATATATATATATATATATATCTGTTTTTCCTTTTTTTTTTAACTTTTGGCTGGTGAGATTAGATTTTTTTCTTTTATGAAGAAAAAGAAAAACTTTTTGTATTTTTGGGATTTTAATTTGCAATATGTAATCTTATTATGGTGGAGAGGGTTTTAATGTTTAGAAATTTGGATATCTTTTGGGCTCTAGCATGCTTAATGTTGTTAAATTTTTCGTGAGCATAAAAAATATATTATACTTTTATATCTATTCAATGTTACATATTGCTTCATTTGGCCAAGTAATACTATTAGGGAAACAGTCTCCTTTGGATTCTAAATGTTGCTGCTTCTTCTGTCTCTGGCTATGTTTCCTCTGAAGGTTGGCACTATAAACCCTTCAATTCTTTACTTAGTGAAACTTGTGATTCTGACTATCTTGAGAAAAGAGTTTGGTTTTTCTCTTAAAAGGTCGAGATTTAGAATTTAACAAATTTATGCATCCAATATGGTGTAAAAAATATATGCAGTAGCTTTTAATTTTCTTTTTAAGAATATATACAGCAGCTTGTAATAAACTTAAGTAGACCAATTAGCTAATAAATGGGCCCTTTCTTTTCCCAACTATTAGCAGTGAATGGCCATATACATTTTTGGTAGAGAATTCACCTAATGACATTTTAAAAATGTTGAAAAGGATAGGACTTGTGTTGGGGCCATCCGGATGGTCCAAAGAAAAAAAGAGAAAGAAAATGGCAGGACCTCCATTTTATTTTCATTTTAAGAGGAAATTGGATTTCCATAATTGCAATCCATAAATGTATTTAAATGCCTTTTGTCAATGCTTTATGTAATCTTGACAGTGAAATTTTTGAGAAGTCCGCTCTAGGAGGATTTTCTCTCAAGTATTCGCTTGATGTTCTCCAATGTATGTAATAGATAAACAATTATTTATGAATATAATAACATTCTCTAAAACCATAGGAAGTAGATGGGTGGGGCCTTGTATACTTCAAATGCCATTTGAGCTCATTTTAATGTTTAGTTACTATGATCTAAATACAAACGCCTCGTTATAAAGCATACCTATAGGTTTTAACAAACTATTATTTCAAAATCAATGCATATTTCAAGTAATATTTTGAATTGGAACGGGTCAGTCACCACCTAACTCGTTATTGCTTGCCACCGTAAAGGGAAAGGGTGGAAATTATAGCTTGAATTTGTGTATATTAATCACCATCAATGAAAAATTATCATTAGGAAGCAAGTTAACTCTATTTATGATTTTCTTATTGCAGAAAGTCTTTAGGAGGATTATGAGGGTTGAGCTTGCATCTATATCTCTCAATTTGCACCTTATTTTATTTTATTTTTTTGTGTTGCCTTTCAAAGCATAATATCTTTATTAATAATTTTTTAAAATTTAATGTCCAGTACATTTAATTAATTATGCCTCAGTTGCATGCCAAGAAGTTTATAATTGGTGAAGCAATTTTGGTATCATATAGGAAATGTGAATTATCCAAAAAAAAAAAAGGTTATAAGCCTCAATATGGAAGAGCAAGAAGAAGAAAAGCGAGTTAAGGAATCAAAGAAGGAAGTCGTGGAATCGATCTTGAGTCTCAGGCAAGCATTTTTTCTTTATTGTTTTATATATGATTTTATGATGCAAAAAACTTATACTTTAAAGTGTAATTTTAAAAAGGGTTGTTAGCTGTTTAGGCATATGCCTCTTGATAAGGTGGAAGTTCAACAAGTCATTGCAAAATGATCTTGAAGTTAGTTTACAATAAAAGAAGCTATGTCTTATGGAAAATGTATTATATTTTTGAGTATTAATGAAAATGGAAAATGTATTATTATTGATATTAAGATGAAATTTTAATTTAATTCTATTAATGTGTATACAATATCATGTAATCATACGGTCCACTACTAGGTCAACATTTCCACATTTATTTGTTAATAGAAATTAATGGAAAAAAAGAGAGACAATGAGACAAATAATTATAGAGATTATTTTTATCAATTGATTTATAATGGAATTTATCGTTATAAATGAATTTGAAAAATTACATATGAAATAAAGATAGAGCTAAAGGATCTCGTAACTGATGGATGACTAATGGATGCTAATGTTCTTTTAGCACCCTTATTTAAAATTCTAAGTGTGAGAGGGCTGAAGTGGATATTAAAAAAAATTATGCAATTAATAAAGTAAATTAATTCAAGTTAATATCTTAAGTAATGATAAATATAAATTCAAGTTAAAGTCTTTAAGTAATGATAAATGAATATTTTGAAAAATAGCAGTTGGCTGCTTGGCTAAAGCAGTTAACAACTTTTAGAGAGATTGTCAAAAACTTGGGCCCAGTCGACTAGCTGTTAACTCTTTGAAATGGATTTTTAAAATATGTTTATGAAATGCAAGCGATTTAGCCGTTTGGTGGGAAGTGATTCTTGAAATCATTGATACCAAAGTATAGACTAGAGAAGTTAAAGAAGCATTTGAAGGAAAGTCATTGCATAATTATTTCATGGCAAATCAAGATGCCCAAATTCTTGCCCTTCTCTCTTAAAGCATGTGTTGGATGGATTTGCAAGTTCATATGAGCTTTATTTCAACACTTGTGTGATTCTGATTTAATATTTGTAATCTTCTTGAGAAACAATGTCCATAAAGAAGATTAATTATCGACTGTGAATTGTCAAGGCCTATGGTCTAAAAGCCGCTTGCTTATGATAAGATGAAAAGCCAAAGTTAATAAGAGCTAATTCGAACAGATTGCATCTTAAAATGAGCAAGGCAGATATAATAAGTTGAAGTCCTATAGTTTATAATACGTTGAAGGCGGATATAACTTGAGTTTGTCAAATCTTATTTGAGCTTAAGGAATTCGTAATAAGTTAAAAATTATAAGAGAAGACAAAAATAAAAATTCTCCCTTTTATTCAAATCAATAAGAGCTAGAGTTTACAATGCCATAAAACAAAAAGTTATAAGTGAAAATCAAGGAGCTTGGGTAGACTATTCAAGCAACTGGATCGCTGGCTTGAGGAGGAGGAGGAGCAACTCGAAGACCCTCCTCAACGAGAGAGCAACTCCTAAGGTCCCACAGACAGCACCTCTACGCTTGGAGATGGATCTCCTTGTTGCTGATTCCTTGCATCCCGCTCGCTCATATAGGCATCTACACTAGTCTCAAGTTTAGCTATATCTAGCTCGTGGTATTCTTTGCCCAAGATAGTACATGGTGCACTCATAATGTAACGTCAACCCATTGTTGTACTCATCAGCAAGTTACTTGCCTATAGAGTCTAGCTTACCTTGGACTCTTGTAGTTTCAACTTCCATAGTCCTTTAAAAAGAAAATCTTCGAACGCCAAGATCTTTCCATGGTCGCTTTTTCCTCAAATGTGAAGATTTCAGTTTGAGCTTTACTGACTCTTCCTTCTCCTACTCGAGATCTTTCTTTAAGATTTAGTTTTCAGCTTTAATTCTCCTCTCATAACTAAGGACTCTTGACTTGAAAGTCATTGAAGTAGCAAGAACTTGGCATACTGTAACTCGAAAGGAGTTAGTTGGCGAGATCATTGAGACCGAACGCTTCTAACTCAAGAATAAAGTCTTCTTGTATATGCTTTGTAAACTCCTTGATATAAGACACAAGCAAAGTCAGCCCGCTCCCTTGGTTGTGTTGATAAGGACTCAAGGGAACAATAGCGGCAAAGTCCTTCGAAGAAGCTTTTTCGACTGCTTTCCCACCTTATGTAGAAGAAGGAAGAATTTTGATAGGGGAAGCATTAAGGTCAACCATTGGTTTCTTCATTCGAGTAGACCAGTTGCTCGGGCTGTCAACAATGCTGGGGAACTTCTTCAATCGGGCTAGGATGCCACTCATTTTTTCTCCCTGACGCTAAGCCAAACTCGACGAGATTATGATGGTGATGGGTTTTTTCTCCTTCGAGCTGAAAGTGAAATAATACCAGCCCGCATCTTTTGGGCTACTTTTGAGTTGATAAAGGCTTTTTATTTCATCTCCCACGGGTTCACCTATATTACACCAATTCCATAGAATTAATAGCACTGGATAAAACCCTCCACCTAGATTTAGTTGTCCTAGTGCCAAGTGTAATTGAGAAAGGATTTAGGCAAAATAAGGATGTAAAGATATCCTGACACCCCATTTAAAACATTCGAGGTACAGAGTAGTTCTATTTTTGCTGGGGAGACGAAGATCAACGCTAGCAAAAATGCAGTAGGTTTTCCTAAGCCTATCTAGCTCCTGTTGAGAGGTCTCACACCTCATATGGTCAATGGCAGATGATTCAGCCTCTAACTTATGACCGCCTTTTGCCACAACGCACTACACCAAATTTCATAAATCTAAACAACAATTTACCAAAATGGGAAACAAAGTACCCCAAAACAAAAATAACAAGGTCAAGAGGAAAAATAATAAATATAAAAATGGAGTAGGTTCAAAAAATAAAAAGGTTACATTTTTTTATATCTACTTTGGCAAGGAATGGAATAAATCACCGCGAACCTAAGGAGAATCTTTTGCAAAGCTGCGAGGGTCAACTCCGAGCAATGTCGTGAAGTAAGGAAATGGAAAAGAGATGACTTTAGGGATTCATAAAGAGGAAAGAGAGTCACTCCAACAAACGGCACGCTACACAAAGGAACACGTCTGCTCAGTGGAACCGCTTCTTCAAATTTAAACGAGTGGTTCGGAGTAACCCATGTCACTTACATTAAATGCAAAGAAAATGAAGAGAATGATATAAAAGGGGGGAGCCTGCTCGAGTAAGTAATTTCTAGTCTTATCTCGTTTCACTCTCAAAAGTAGAAACCGGGGACCGGTGTTTGGGAAATAAAGAACATGTCCGCTGAGGGCGTGCCATCCGTAATGTAGCACAGATCGCTAGTATAAAGACACTCTTACTCGGTGTCAAGCTAGCCGAGACTTAAGACCGGATGTTCAGTAACTTGCTCGAACAAAGCTGGAAGAGCAGGAGTGTCCATGACAATCAAGCAAGCACTTACCATGCTATGGGTGGCACCAAGAGCATCAATAAACCACCATCGAGCCGAGTCGAGCCAAACCCGAGTGCGGCAGACTGAGCCTACAAAGACGAGACGGTTGAACAACTCTATCCGAAAATGAAGGAATAGCCCCACGTATAATCAATTCATGACATGGTGACCAAGTAACTCGCTCTAACCCCCACGCATAATTAATCCTCATTATGGCGATCGAGTAACCGTCCCTCAACCGAGGGAAACACGGGAGTAAAGAACTTGGGTTACTGAGATTAATAATAAGAAACAAAAGACCCGGATAAATAGGGAGAGAAAGGAGAAAAGGGTTGGATTCTAAAAAATCAGAGAAAAGAAAAAGGTAGTTAGTTTCTAATCAGTGTTTTTCCTTCTTTCACCGAGATCACTGACTTGAGCGTTGGAGGGTTTTCGCCGTGAAAACAACCGGCAAACTCTGATACTTTTTCTCAGTAAACACGAGTTAATCAATACCGCAATAGCGAAACTCGAAAGCTAGCTAGGAAACTTGCTCAATGAGCGACCAGAAAACCGCATCAACAATGAACCCATTGAATTTTCCTCGAAGCCCTAAAGGTACATTTTTGGGGTTTAACCCCATTTGAAATTATGGAGTATGTTAAAGGTATCTTGTAGATGGCTGACATGATCCTTGGTGTAAACGGATTTAGTAATCATATCATCTACATAAACTTCTATTTTTCGTTCGATTAAAGATATGAACATGTGATTGACGAGTCTTTGATACGTTGCTCCAACGTTTTTGAGGCCGTGAGGCCATTACCTTGTAGCAATATAATCCACGGTTGGTGACAAAAGCCATATGTTCTTGATCTCGTTCATGCATTCGAATTTGATTATTCCCAGAGAATGCATCCATGAAACTCAATAGAGCATGACCTGCCATCATATCAATCAATTAATCAATTTTGAGGAGCTGGTAGTTGTCTTTAGGACAAGCTCGATTAAGGTTGGTGAAATCAGCACACATGCGCCACTTGCCATTAGCCTTTTTTTCTTGTGTGGCTTGATACCGATCTTCGTTAAATGTTCAATGACGCTGATTCACCGGTCTAAAGCTCGGGTCAATTTATAATTTACGACTTATTATCTTTGGGTCGATCCCGGGCATGTCAGTGTGATCCCATGCAGATATGTCTATGCAGTTAGCTAGCAGTTGTGTTAACTGCTCAGTCAGCTTTGTAGTCGGTGAAGCCCTAATTTTGATATTTCTGGTTTGGTCATGCTTAAACGGAGAAACATATCTCACATTTTCAGCTGGTTCCGTACACTTGAGTTTATCATCGGCTTGAGGATCAGTAGAGTCATTGTCGATCGCAAGATTATATTGTAAAGGCTGTTTTCGTGAAGAAGTAGAAGGATGCAATATGATTGTTTTGAAGAAGTTACATAGGAGCTTTGAGCAATCTTTTGATTCTCGATCATAACACTGATGCCATCTTCTGTGGGAAATTTTAACTTAAGGTAGTGTATTGACATAACGACGCGAGTTGCCTCAATAAAGGGTTTTCCCAAAAAACTCTGATAGACCATAGGAGTATCCACCACGATGAAATCTAGCATCATGGCTTAGTTTGAACTGAGTCACCTATGGTTATAGGCAAGCGGATTTTGCCCAATAAGTAGGCAACTTTCGCCGAAGCCATACAAAGAGGTATGTTTAGGTTTTAGTTAAGTGCGATCGATCTTTAATGCGTCAATTGTATCTTTTAGCAAGATATCGATAGGGCTTCCCGGGTCCACCAATACCTTATTTAAAGTTATACCAGCCCAATCATTCATATTATTGGAAATAGAAGACGACCAAGAAGAAGAAGAAGAAGAAGAAGAAGAAGGACGAGGAGAAGAAGAAGGAGAAGAAGAAGAAGAAGAAGAAGAAGAATTGTGTTTAAGACGCCTTTAGAATCTTCTTTCGTGAACATTATAGGAAATAGAATTGTGGCTGAACTTTTTGGTTGGTGTCACCGTCCTGATGTCAAGAGTTAACGAGTGTGTTACATACTGTTTTCTTCCACAGTTCGAGTCTCTGACAAGGATGGACCATAAGAGAACCATTGTGTGATTGTTTAGATATTTCGTTTCCCCTTGCCTCTTCTCAATATACTCATGTAGATAGTCGTTTCTTAGTAGCCAGAGGAGTTGTTTACAAAAACCAATGCAAGTGTTCATGTCATGACCGATGTCTGAGCTACACGTCGAACTTTTTCTGCCGTAGGGTTTTGGGCCGTCATTGGTTAGTGCTCATTATGTTGGTTGGGCTGCTTCATCAATGGGGCAAACGCTTTCTTGTTCTCCCAGTCCTTTGGCTGGTGCCTGTTTTTGTGATCGTTAGTAGGATTATTGGGTGACGATCGTTTCTCTCTCATTCTCAAATATGATATAAAATGAGATTTAAATCATAAAACATTAAGGGTAAGAAAAAAAATCTCCTGGAGAACATTTGGAGCACTGAGTATGTTTAGTTTGTGGCCAGATGATATAAACTGTTTACAAATTGCAACATGATTACTTGTTTTCCAATATTGCGGCCGCTGAATAATCCTAGCAGAGCAGCAGGAGCATTTTCCAGGCCTTCAACTATGTCTTCAACATAAACAATCTTGCCTTCGCGGATCAAAGGCAGAACGATGTCAAGAATGGGGAAAGTTATCGAAAACGACTAGTCCCATGTGAATTCGCCTATAAACAATGTTCATCAAATTGCACACACCCTCGGGCTGATTAAGATTCTACTGTGAGATCACTCCACATGCTGCAATTCATCCATGGAGTCTCATGTATAGTAGCAGTGCATCTAGCATTTTGCCGCCTACGTTGTCAAAGTAAATGTCTATGCCTTCAGGAAAGCACCTGAGAAAGGGAAAAACAAAAAACAAAAAAGGATTATGTGCTGGTCCTCTATGCTTAAAATAAGCTGAAGCTTCTGAAGTACGTAATGACACTTACCTTTTCAAAGCTGCAACCAAATCTTGCTCCTCTGTATAGTTGAAAGCATCATCAAATGCAAACTTATTCTTCAATAGTTCAATCTAATATATAAGTTGCAGAAATTTTCAGAAGCTTTCATCCAAATGAATCACTGCTAATAAAAACTTTGGCAATTAACAATTAGATAGCAAGCGACATGTAACCAAAAGTATTGGACCTGATTCACTACTTCCAGCGCTACCAATAACATAGCAACTCATCAACTTTGCAAATTGCCCAACAAGCTGCCCAACGGCACCAGATGCTGCTGAAACAAAGACATATTCTCCTTTCCTAGGAGCACAAATTTCATAGAAACCAGCCCATGCTGTCATCCCAGCCCCAGGCATACCTATTAGAAAAATGAATACACACAGAAATGTTGAGGAGATTATAATCGTTGCGTCGTATAGTCTAATCAAGATATGAAATTATCTGAGCAACTCACCAAGAATTCCAGAATAGAGGAGAGGGAATATCAGTTTGAAGAATTTAAAGAGGCCTTCAGGATTTTTATCACACTGTACTTATCCCATCCAGTTGCTCTCCAAACTAGATCCCCTTTCTTAATTTCTGGGTGCCCTGAGTCTACTACTTTAGCCACTCCAAACCCTTCTATTGGCTGCATGATATCAGCTCAAATGAGTAGTTAATAATTGCACGTCAGTTAGATTAGACAAGTTGCTCAAAAAGTACAACAGTGCAACAGTGCAAATTTTATCATTTGTATTCTGAATAAGTTCACATACAAATACTGAAAATCATGCAAAAATGAGTTTGCAAAGAAGCATTACCCTACCTCCAGTCCCATTTCCTCTAGGCCCGAAGCTTGAGATTATAGTGATCCTGACCTTTCCAAAGCTGCATCTAAGTCTTGCTCATCTTTATAACAGGCCAAAGCAAAGAGTTCAGTAGGAAAACACACTTGGGATAAAAATAAGTAATAGTGCATTCTTCCGCATCTTACATACTTTAGTGTGAAAGCAAACATTTTGAAACCATTAACACTGTACATAGCCAGCTTTAATTGTCAAAGGGTATATGTATAGTGATAATGTTCATAAAACTTGTAGCATGTGCATACCCTTCCTTCCAAGTGCCATTTCCTTAGGCCCTGAATCTTCAGAGGATACAGTGATACTGACATTTTTGAAGCTGCATCTAAGTCACGCCCTCTCTGTAATTGAGAGCATCATCAAATTCAGTATTTCAGCCTGAGATAAATTAGAACAACGACAGCAACATGAGTTCACATCCTGAGGAAGTCATCCAACCAAATTCCTTCCCTGAAGTGTAGGAAATATGTTTTTGTGTGCATGTAAAAACTTGACCAGTAAGCGAAAATAGCGACTCAATTTTGTAGATATAGTGAAACGATTAGCCAATGCTGTTAGAAGCTAAGTAGATAAAGTTTTATCTGATCAATGACCGTCACATGCAATCACTTAAATTTTCCTGGTTAAATACTAGACTGCAACAAAAACAACCAAGCATGTTAAAAATCATTAGAATAACCAAAAACAAAGGAAGTGCTTACAGAGCCAATTTTGAAGCAAGGGAAGAACCGCATTTGAATATTTTCTACTTCAAATGCAATTGAACTTGTTTTCAAGTACATGTCAGTTTCTTTTCTTGTTGCTCACAGGCCACTTCCCCATTGTCGGTAGAAGATATTTGACTTCAAATAACTGGATAATGTGGATGTTCTGTTAAGAGCAACTGTTAAGAAAGAGGTTCAAATCTCTCTGACTTAATGAAGTTAAGATTCTCACAGATAAAAGCTGGTGGTAGAATATTCATTATAAAGATCAAAGTTGAGCTGCGACACAAAAAATTTAATTAAGAGACAGGTTCAATTGATCCTGAAATAAAAATATCAGTGTTAAAAAACATACATCTGGACGTTTCGATTTTGAAAAGCTAATTGATATGCCTTTTAATCGACTGCGGCTGTAAGAAAGAATCTCATATTGTCTAGTATAAGTACACGAGTATGTTATTGGATAATTGAACGTTCACCATTATTTAAGTGTTCATGCTTTATAATTTTAAGCAGAACTGCAGGAATCGATAAACCTCTTGACATATTAATATAAGAAATAGGTTTCAGTACAAGAGCAGAAGGCTGAATCATTCCCTAGAAACTACAACTACTTGTTTCCCAACATTGCGGCCACTGAATATACCAACAAGAGCTGCAGGGGCATATTCAAGACCATCAGCTATGTCTTCAACATAAACAACCTTGCCTTCTCGGATGTAAGGCAACATAGCATCCAAAAACTTCGAGTATTGGGGAAAGTAATCAAAAACAATAAATCCTTCCATGCGAATGCGTTTAAACACAATGTTCATCAAATTGTGCACACCCTCAGGCTGACTGAGATTGTACTGTGAGATCATTCCACACACTGCAATGCGTCCGTGAAGTCTCATGTTTAGTAGCACTGCATCCAGCATTTTTCCCCCTACATGCTCAAAGTAAATGTCAATGCCTTCAGGGAAGCACCTGGAAAATTAATTGAAGTGAAAATAGAAAGGCTCATCATCAGTGATGTTTGTTTCAACATAGCGTGTGAAATAAGCAATGAAAATCCTCAGCTATAACCTTTTCAAAGCAGCATCCAAGTCATTCTCCTCTTTATAATTGAAAGCCTCATCAAATCCGAGCTTGTTCTTTAGTAGTTCAACCTAGCATAACATAATCCAATCAAAGAACTTCATAAGATCATCCAAGGACTTCAAGATATTGAATTGCAATTGCCAATTGGGGACTGCATTGAAATTAACCACACCTTTTCTTTACTGCCAGCACTTCCAACAACATAGCAACCCATCAACTTTGCAAATTGCCCAACAAGCTGACCAACCGCACCAGATGCTGCGGAAACATAGACATATTCTCCTTTCTTTGGAGCACAAATTTCATAAAACCAGCCCAAGCTGTCATCCCAGGGGTACCTATATGCAGCCCAAACATAAGAGCACAGAATATTGTGAGAAACAAACTTGAAATGCCTATGGCTTCATTTGGTAATGTGAGCTGTTACAAAATGAAAACTCTAGTTGGATGAGAAACCTCACCCACTAAACAACCACCCTTGACATCTATTTTTATTTAAACTCAGGTAAATGTGGACACAAAACACATTTACTGCCAGTTAAAAAAATTAATAATTTGACAAAATAAAAAGGTTCCTATAGACGGAGTAAAATCATGCCAACTTCCTAAATTTTTAACTACTTTTGCAATTGTTTTCCAAGAACTTTACAACAGTTTCAAATGGATCCTAAAATCAAAAAAAGAAAACAGAATAACTAACCAAGAATCCCAGTATAGTAAGAAAGGGGAACATCAGTGTGATGAATTTTAAAGAGGCCTTGAGGATTTGTTATGAGACTGTACTCTTCCCACCCAGTCGTTCCCCAAACTAAATCTCCTTTCTTTAATTCTGGGTGCCCTGAATCCACCACTTGAGCCACTCCAAATCCTTCGATGGGCTGCATTTTACATAATCAACTTAATGAAAACTGAAAATTATATTTAAAAAATCATTGAGAGTAAATAAATAAGAATTTGAAGTGCTTACAGAGCCAGGAGTGAAAGGGGAGAAATGAGGATCTTGATTAATAGACATGCGGGCTCTCATGTAAGGATCACAAGATAAGTAAAGATTCTTGACAAGAATTGCATTTGAGCCTTCCTCTACTTTCAATGAAATTGAACTTGCTTTCACCAACATGTCTGTTTCTTTTGGAAACCCTTCTACGTAGTTCTTTAATATCACCTGCTTGTTGCTCACCACTTCAACGTTGGCCGCCATTGTTGCTCTGCTTCTCCCTTGTTTAAGTCTGTTTCTTCCTTCTGTTGTTGAGACGCGGAGCAATGTTACAGTGATTTAAGTTTCCCTTCATAGTTACGTCTGACGTGGTAGTTATACTTCATATTTAATTTTAATTTTAACTTTTATATTTTTTCTAGCCCATATTTCACAGCAACATGTGGTCGGTGTCTGATTGACTGGTGAGTATATGGTTGTACTCAAGTTTGGTGGACACTACTTAAGTTTGGTGGACACTACTCTGTGAGACAATTTCTTTTTTAAATTTTGTACTTTTAAGATGTACTTTGCCAGACAATTTTTTTTTAATAAAGGATAAGGATTATAAATATATGATTTTGAAGTGTTCACGGTATAAAATTTGAAATTTTCAAGATCTTTCATTTTTGTTAAGTAGATTTCACTCAAAATATGTTTTCAAAATAACATATTATATACTAATTTTTTCACAACTTAGATTCATTATTTAATTTTCACAACTTCAAGCAACTATTTGGCGGAACAAAACCAGAGGCCGATCCATCAGCATCCCTACAAGATGCTTCAGCTGGTTGCTTCTTGTAAATGAGCATGACATCCTCCAAGTTTATACCGAATACTTTGAACTACAATCAAACTTTACAGCAACTATCGAGACGACCCGCCTCTATTCCTAGAGGCTGACTTATCTTGAGCAATCGAACTAAAATATTAAAAATCATCATATTAATGAGAATTATACCGAAATTTCGGTAGAACCTCCCTAAACATATAATATTTCCAAACCCGCAATTACAATACAAGCACTCTCAAATGATTTATTATACATCAACTACATCAACCCAATCTCATCCGGTAACATATCCAATAATACACACGTTTCTAAAATAGGATGATTATACATTAACCAAAAGAAATAATTAGTCTATAGCTTCAAACAACTTCAGTGGCCCAAATGACTCCAACTATGTACAGCTGCTTGGTTAACTGTTGTACCTGTAATCTCCTGGGGGGAAAAAATTATAATAAAATGAAATGAGTATAAAACTTAGCGAACTCAGTGAGTGGATTGTAGTTTTTGAAACATAAAATACTTACAAAAAAAAGTGCATCACTTGTATAATTACTTTTCTCAAATAATTATTTTTATGTAAACATTCCTTTCAATTCAATCATATTCTGAATATAAGCAAAACTGATACTGCCACAAAATCAATAAAAAAAAAAAATCTTATATTGAAATATCATCTCAAACTGAAATATCAAACACTAAGTAAAACAAATATTCTTAAACAAATACCCAGGGGATAATCTAGTCATATCCGGACCTCAACGGACAGCAATAATGTACTATCTGAGTATCATCATGTCCGGAGCTACACGAATAAAAGAAAGGACATATTATCTCATGCTTATCAAGATAACTTATACCCAGATCTCAACGGACGTGCTATGATGCGCTCTCTGGCGACATCGTGTCCGGATCACCTGGTCTCATATCTCAATATCCGTCTGCATGCATATGCCCTCAAAGGGCTAAAGCGCCCAAACACATGGCCCAAAGCCTATATGTGTGTTCGAGACAGCCCCAAAGGCCTTCTATCTCATCTCATCTCATCCGGAGGGAACGGTATTTGCTTAAAACTTAAAATTATGATCGAAATCATTATATATATACACGTTAAATCATGCTATAAATCATACTCGAAATCAATATATATATACATTTTAAATCAAGCCTAAAATCCATCATATACTCTTTAAATCATGCTAAAAATCAACATATATACATTTTTAAATCACGCTCAAGATCAAATTATATACTCTTAAAATCATGCTCAAAATCTACATAAAAGCACTTTAAATCATGTTCAGAAATCAATCATCTATTTTTCCATTTTAAAATCAATACGTAATATAAATGAATTAATATAACTTAACAAAATATTTATCCGTAATAAACATTTATTTCGGAGAACCATTTAATAAAAATACTTTAAATATTTATTTCACGAACAAGCTTTACTATATAAAAAATAAATAATTTTAATATATTCCACTCACAATGAACATACTTAGACTCGGCTTATCATCCAAGTCCGCAGGTAGATTCTCGATCCACGATTACTTTCCATAATTATAATTTGAACTAATCCCCAAAAATAACACTTAAAATAAATGTTCAGTCCTAACATTACAACTCTTAATTTTTCCGACTTATCAGTATTAATTCCGTGATTCGTAATTTACTAATATAATTCGAAATTATACTACCGTCAATTTCATAATTTACTAATTTACCCTCAACATCATAAAATTATCAATTTATCCTCAATTCAGAATACATAAACATCCTCAAAGCTAGAAATTATGAAATTACCCTCTATACGCGAAATTACCAAAATGCCCCTACGGTCAACGTTGACCGAAATTCACCCAACGGCGGTGGGGAAGCTCGGACTAGACACTTCTCATCGAGGTGAGTTCAATAGTGCCGGTGGTGTCCTCCCACGCCACGGCGGTGGTGCCTTGGGGCGATCGGTCGATGGCAAAACGACTTCCTCGGTGCTTGGTGATCGGTCGGGAATGGAAGATGGTGAGGTGGGGAAGCTTTTCCAACCGGTGGCGCTGGACAAAGACGGCCGGAATCGGCAGCGATCGTCACGCAAACCCGCTGGAAGTTTTGAGCTTTACCGGTGGTGTTCCACGCGCTTTACTGGCAGAAGGACAAGTGGGGTGGATGGCCGGCTCACAAGCTTCCGCTTGACACCTTGCTCGGCCGGTGAGGTGGTCGGAAATGGAAGAAAACAGCGTGTCGGTTTCATGGGTTTGGGTCAAAATGAATCAAAATTCGTTTCATCTTTTATTCTTGAATTTCATCGATAATAAAAAGATTCTAAAAATTTCAAAAATAAAACCTAGAAAGAATAGTCATGAAGATATTTTTTATTCTATTAACCATTATAAAATAAACAAACAATTAAAAAGAATAATATTATTATCAAATAGAATATTTAGAATGATAGAACATAAAATGTTGAGATAATAGATTGATGATCATATAATGGAAATAGACTTTGTATTTCAAGAAACTAGTTTTTACTTTTTAAAATGAATCAATGAATATAATAATTTACTACGAGTAAGAAATTTTTTATCTACTAATTTTTGAGATTATAAAGTTTTTAATAGAAATTAAAAGAAATACTAAAATTCAAAGATTCTAACATTAAGTAATTCAATTTTTTTTAGAAAATTAGTAAGGTACACAATTTATTTTTTTCTTCAAAAACTAATAATGAATAAATCAATAGTTAAATAATAATATTATTTATATATCTTTAACATTAAGATTACCAAATATAGATTTTTAATAAAAAATTTAATTGTAGGATAATTATTAGTTAGAGATATTTCCAATAGGCTTTCATATTTTTAAAATACAGAATTTTAAAAACCTTTTTAATTAAAGAATTATTAAGAAATTGAGGTTATCTTAAAATATGAGGTCTTAAGCGACTGTCTTATTCGCCTATATTTAAAGCCACCCTTGACTGAATATTAGTACTAAAAGAATATGCGAAGACATTGATTTCGCCATTTGCTTGCAAACTAAATTTAATGTTAGGAACGAGGGAAATGGATAGAGAAGTTGAGGATTGAAGGTTTGGTTGATGGAATTTGAAACGATTTCATAGAGGTATTTATAGGATTTGAATTGAATGAAAGCAAGCTGCATGCGCCGAATTTTGAGAGGGATTATTTTTGCTTTAACTGATACAAACATTATTTACTAAAATGCCCTTACTTGAGACTTGGATAATAGATACTTGATGACAGAAGGCTACAGATACATACAAAGGACAAGTGCACGTACATGTTTTGTAACTTTGTATGATGATAGGAGAATTCAAAGGAAGCTCTAATAAATTAACAGAAAAACTGAAAAGGTGTTAATCTATTTTCAGCTTTTCCATTGTTATGTAAAATTATGCCCTTATGTTTGCTTTAAGCGCAAGCTCAGGCTATTCCCGTGGAACACACTTCTGAACTATTTCCCCTTATTGCTTGAAATGGCAACTTATGCATCATTTTCATTTTGTTTCCCCAATTCATGTACCATCTATTCCTTCGTGAACTATTTCTTCTTGTTGCTTCAAATTGCAGCCTTTGCATAACTTTTTGTTTGCCCATTATGCATAAAAATAACTAGAAATTAACATTTTGTGGCAACACCTAGCCAAAATATAGCACAAATAGTTAAGGGAGCTAAATTTCAGATTCTCATATCAGAGAATGTAGCATAGACGCAACTAATCATTAAAAAGCTATAATTATTAAAAGAGTTCATTAAATATCTAATTAATTGAGTAGCACCGCCAGTATAAATTCTCATAAATATGTATAAGTGGCATTATTATATTACTGTCATGTTATTATTGTAAATTTTCTAATTTAAAAAAAAAAATTTCACTATTTATATCTCATGCTTGTTTGTATGATTGGATTTGAATCTGTGTAAACATATCCTCTGAGCTCCCTATTATAAGTTGTGAAAATTATTAATTTCATAATAAAGTTTGGCTGGTTTTATGGGTTTTGTCTGTACTATTGACTCTTTCAGGGCATGGCATGATTGCTGCAATTTTATTATTATTTTGGTCTTTTTATCATGTATAATATATATATATATATAACAAATTCAATTAATATACTTTAATTATTTAGAAAAAACTATTATGAAACTCTGCTAAAAGTTATAGCAAACAATTCTTTAAATTTTGGAAATGGTTATACAGATTCGTTTTGGAACTCTAATTCTTTTTTGGACAAACTTTAGAGTAGGGGTGGGGATTCAGATTAACATATAAAATCTGAACGGATTAAAAAATACAACCTGATCGGTTCTAAGTTCTATTTGAGTTCAACTTGATCATATATATATATATAATCTCTCTCTCACCTCGCAGCTCGTTCACTCTCTTGCCTAATTCCAAATTCAAAATCCCTAACCTTCGGTGAGAAGAAAGAGAGAGAGACGATGAGAAGAAGAAAAAAGAGAGATGGAGATAAAAGGGAGAAAAGAAAATAGAAAGAGAAGAATAAGAAAGACTTCTTCTTAGTTTGACCGTAGGCAACACATGAGATCAAATTGTGTCGTGTGACCTGGATATTTTGTTGAGGGAATTTTTGGAGGTAAATTTAAATTCATCATTTACGATAATTTGTTATGGAAAAGCATGATTAGACATTTGTAGCATAAATAAAAACTTAAGATTTTGTAGAAAATATGCTCGACAATGAGTTATTTCGAAAATCATAAAAATTGTATAAATTGATTTGGATATGTTAATATAGAAAATATGTTAATTCTTAATTTGGATATGTTAATCTGGACATCTTCAAGAATGTTTTGAAACTTTTGTTTGATGAAATCTGATTTGAATTCAATTTTTATGTAATTTTCAATTTGAGTCTAGAAACCTGAAAATTTCTGATTTTAGTGAAGAATGTAAATTACGAAATTATTTTACCATAGTGATTTATATGTATGTCTAGTGTGATTCTGGAAATGTTCATGATTTAATGATAAAATAATAATTGTTTTTGTATTTTTAAATCAAGTATGTTCGATACAGTAAAACTATTAGACAGATTTGATGATGACTGAGATGTAAATTATTTTTAATAGTTTTTGAAGGAATTAAGCTACATAATTTGTACCAATTAATTCTTAGCATGTCAGAATATGCACTGTAAAATTTTTTTTTTTACAATAAGGTATTAATTTATTAAAAATCGGAGAAGATGAGCTGTTCTATTTCGAGGTCGAATGTTGAGAGTATTTGAGATTGAGTTTAGGAGATGTTTAAAATGAGAAATTTGAGGACATTGAAATTTACTGATTAGGCGTGATTATATCTTATGAGAGTTTTATTAATAATTTTTAAGTCGATGATATCAAGTACATATTTGTTACATGTAGATGCTTGAGAGTTAAGTAAACTAGACTTCTAAATGAATTACAATAAACAATATGTATATGTTTGACATGTTTAAAAACCTATTTTTGATATGTACGGAAATTGATTTATATGTTTTTGCCCATGTACTTGTGTGATGTATTGTTATGTTTTGAGCATGATTATGTATATGGGCATTTTTGTGTGTGAAAGTTCATTGGCATAAGCATGAACGTGCATTATATTTTCAACAAAATGTGAAAATAGATTTTGCATTTGGGGCCACCTTTTGAGATAATGTGGGGCGATCTCTAGAGGGCCAACGTGCCTCAAAGTGCCACGCGTAGCACAAAGTGGCACATTGCCTGTATTTTGTTGAAAGAAAATGTGAAAGTTTGAAAGTGACTGAAAGAGATTTTGATGAATTTGTTTATATCATCAATTTGTATTATATATAAGTATGTATGTATTTTATTATATGATAAACTAGTTTACTTACTGAGTTTAATACTTATTGTAGTTTATTGTGATTCAATTTTCGAAGCAGTGATTGATTGTGTTGAATGAAGAGAAGAACTTGTAATTGTGATTGTAGATAATTTGACTGAAATTTAGAATTCTTCTGCTGCAGCTTAATGTTGTAATTGAGGCTTGAATTGTTACAATTATTAAGAGATTTTTAAGAATTTATTTGATATGTGAGTGCAATTAGATTCGTCTATTTCGGAATTTGGGGGATGCGATGTTACATTATTTTTCTCTATTTTTTCTATTAATTTAAAGATAGATGTGATCTACTAAATTCTGACTGACGATTACACTTAATTAAATTTTTGAAAGGATATTATTGTATGTATAGAAAAATTAAACAAATTTTCAACACATAAAGAAATCCAACTTAATTAAATTCATCTAAACTAAATTATATATTCTACTTGTATCATTATGGTGAGATCATTGATTATAGTATACAACAAAAGAAAATTTGTCTGCCTCCCTTGGCACAACTCCACTGACTTAGAATGTTTGCACCTGTAGTTAGTCGAGTACGAGTAAGTGGTTGCAGTTTCATGGGTGAGACTTCTAATTCGCACTTTTACCGGTTCGTTAGTTATAACTCTAACAATTAATGGTACTCTATGAAAGTAAATTCCTTAAACGACTACTAATGTATAAAAAGGTCATTTGGTCAACATTCATAAACCTTTTTCAGTTGGGCAGTTGCAGAAGAAATCGCCATGTGGTGAATTTGTTATTGTGCTAAATTTTGTTTAACATAAAGCAATTGACTAAAATAAGCATGACTTTGACTTGAGACCTAAGCTTTAACTTTTCGGTACAGAATTTGGCATGTAGAGGGACCTAACTGGTAACTATGCTTTCTTGATAGCCTAGTAATGTGGCTTGATTGTCTGCTTAATCTGAGTAATGGAAACAAGTCAAATGGTATGTAATATACATAAACATTGTGAAAAATAAAAAAAAAAAGGTGAACATTATGTCAAACATCCATTTCGAAACTAGCAAAATTGCAGCTAGTTATAAGAAGTAAAATGAAAATAATATCAAGATGGAAAATGCACACGGTGGACTGGGACTGCTTCCCACCTGAATAATCTTGATAAAACGATCAAAAAATTATGTTAATTAAAAAAATCTATATAAAGATAAATACTGTGAATAATGAACTTTGTAATTCAATCTTCACTGATTTATCTTCTTCGAAATTTTATGATATTTCCATTTTGGTATAACAAAATGTCAACACCGATGTATCTTGCTACATAACCAATATTCGAAACACATTTTATCAACTTTAGTTCATTCAATTTTTTTTTTTTCACATGGCTTTCTTATTTTTTTTCCTTAAAATCAATAGTTGATGTTGATGGAACTGCGTTCTGGATTCATTTTCCATATATAACTAGCGCTGAATTTTGAATATTATATATTTATTATGTGCCTAATTTATTATCGTAAAAATAGTTGGGTGAACAAATAAATGTCAAAGGAAAAAGCAAAAATTCCCTGAAACAAGGAAGCCAGGAAACAAGGGAAGCTTTATTTATGAATTTAGCCTTCCGACCCCAAAATAACAATCTGTGTTCCGAAGAAATGTCCATTCAGAATTCAGGAAATTTCAATATTTTTAATTATAAATTTTATGAAGCTGTTTGTCAGTTTGTACAATATTTTAATTTTAATAATTTAAAATTTTAACTAACCAGTTATCAAACCAATCAAACGGTCATTTAAAGTTAAAAAAACAATTATAATCTTTCCCAATATCTGTAATTTTCAAACTATATTTATTATTAACACAATTAAATTTTAGTTTTAATTAAGTATTCTCTCTTTCTCACCAAAAATTTACTAGATTAATGAATTTAACACCAGGAAATTCAAGTTGTATGGTTCCAATTATAAATGAAAAAAAAAGAGATGACTATTAATATGTGTTAATGAAAATTAAATAATATTTCAATATTTATTATGCATAAATTTAAATTAATATGTATAGCCTGTTTAATTTTTTTTAGTGATTCAGAAACTATTTATCATTTAATTAAAAAAAAAAATTCTGGCCATAAACCTATATATTACCTAGAACCAGAGAATTACCTACTGTTTATTAAGTAAGAAATTAGTTAATTATCTTTCCACTAAATTAAATCAATGGTGAAGATTAAAACATTTAAATCCAATGACCCTTATTATCAATACTATAGAAATTCATATAGCATCGTAGAAAAATCTTACAGCTATTAAAGCTCTAGCAACAATACCGACTGAGTGCTGCATTAATATTGGAATCAATTTATTTTTGCCAGTGTTTTTGAAAATAGTTTTTAAGAGTAGATAGCTTCGATTTGCAGCTAATTTAGCATATGTGGAATTCATTTAAATTAATTACTTAATTTTTGGCAAACCATGACATAACAAGGGAAAACTTATTAGAATAAAAGATAAGTTGCACTTAATTAGGGCATACATGGTATGTCTTATCGTGTATAATTGACTTGAAAGCCCAACGGAATAAACGGAAAGATGTGTAACCAACAAATAAACAATCTGCAAGGAGTTTACATGCCCTTTAATAGTTGTAGCAATTGACAAAACTATTAGTTGTGTTCTTGTGTCTATCCAATGTTAATTGATAAAGTCATTGGAAGTTACTCAAAACTTTAGAAGAGTTGTTTTTTAAGCAGTTTTATTTTACTGCAATTTCAAGCAACTAGGAGAAATAGTTCAAAGAAATGAACATATCGGTCCACGGGAATTGAGGAGGCATTGATATTGTGCTCAAAGCAAACATATGGGCATAATTCTACGTAGCTCCAAAAAAGCAGAAAATGGATAAGCACTTTTTTCTGTTAATTTATTAGCTACCTTTGAAATCTCCCATCTTACGGAACCATATATAGATATGCACTTGTCTTTTGTATGTATTTGCTGCTTCTTTCATCAAATATCATCCAAATTGCAGTGAAATGGTATTTTAGTAAATTAAGAAAGAATGGTTACGGCAAAAATCACTCCCAAAATTTGGCGCATATTACATTTACTATTAGTACTATTGCCATTTATACAGTTCATTAAAATCCTATAAATACTCATTTAAATGTTTTCAACTTCACCCCAACTGAACGTCTCAAATCTATTTCCCTCCTTTCTATCACTAAATTTAAGCTTTGAAGCGATGTCGAAATCAATGTCTTTGCCTACTAATTTTTTACTATTTCTTTTGATTCTCTTCTTTAGTTCATCTTTAGCAATTCCATTGAGTTACAATGTGCTGAGCTTGGGAGCCAGACCCGATGGCCAGACTGACTCAGCAAAAGCCTTTCTTGCTGCATGGTCTAAAGCCTGTGGCTCGGCCGAGGCCTCAACCATTTACGTGCCACCGGGGAGGTACTTGCTACACAATGTTGTGTTTCAAGGCCGATGCAAGAACAATGATATTACCATACGTATTGATGGCACTCTCGTGGCTCCAGCTGATTATCATGTTATTGGAAATGCCGGAAACTGGATTTTATTTGAGCATGTTAATGGGGTTTCTATTAATGGCGGCGTTCTTGATGGCCAAGGTGCTGGTTTGTGGGCTTGTAAAAAATCGGACAATAGTAATTGCCCCAGTGGCGCTACGGTAATTAAGTTGAAATATCATCCTATATATATATGTAGTCATATATTAAGTGGCCTTTTACTTTTATATTGATTGGCTTTATACTTTAATTATTATAATTAATGTTCCTTCTTTTGCATATACATGAACAGACACTTGGCTTTAGCAACTCAAACAGCATTGTGATTAATGGATTAGCGTCCGTAGATAGCCAGAAGTTTCATATTGTCATCAACGGATGCAACGATGTGAAAGTACAAGGGGTCAAAGTTTCGGCCTCCGGTGACAGCCCTAACACCGATGGCATTCACGTTCAATCTTCAAGTGGTGTCACAATTTTGGACTCCAAAATTGGCACCGGTGATGATTGTGTATCAGTTGGCCCTGGCGCCACTAATTTATGGATTGAAAATGTTGCTTGTGGCCCTGGCCATGGTATAAGGTAAAATTAAAAAACATGATAATTTGTATCTCTCTTTACTTTTGGTGGTACGTATAAATATTTACTGCTGATTAAATTGGATATTGTGATTTTGTTGCAGCATTGGTAGCTTAGGCAAAGAGCAACAAGAGGCTGGAGTGCAAAATGTGACAGTAACATCCGTGACATTTACAGGCACTCAAAATGGAGTGAGGATTAAGTCTTGGGGGAGACCAAGCAATGGATTTGCCAGGAACATTCTTTTCCAGCATGCTCTTATGAACAATGTCGATAATCCAATAGTAATTGATCAAAATTACTGCCCTGACAACAAGAATTGCCCTGGACAGGTCCGATATTTATTTATCACAAGTTTGTAAATGTTGTTGTGAATAAAATTCAACTCAATAAATGTTCTTTTTTTCCTTGTTCAATAGGCTTCAGGAGTTAAAATCAGTGATGTCGTATATCAAGATATTCATGGAACATCGGCAACGGAAGTTGGAGTAAAGCTCGATTGCAGCCAAAAGAATCCATGCACTGGCATTAGCTTGGAGGATGTGAAGCTCATTTACAAGAATCAGCCAGCTGAAGCTTCCTGTACCAACGCTGATGGATCAGCCTCCGGATTTGTTCTGCCAAATAGTTGCTTGAAGACTTGAAGTTGTGAAAAATTTTTGAGTTGTGAGAAAAAAAAGGCATAGGAAGCCAATCCCGATTATATAGTTAATAGTACACAGAATTAGAGTATTAAAAAATATATATATATGTAATAGTTCAGAAATATTGAGCTGAAACTACCATATGTCATAGGAGGCCATTAAAAAAAATTGTCTAGGAAGCCGATATCCTTATAATGTGTTGTTCAGTTCTGTAAAACTTTGCCCATTGGGCATGCTTATAGGCAGCTTTTACAATGTGTTGAAAGTATTGATGTCTCTTTTCGCACCTAGAGATTCATAAGTTGATGTCTCTTTCCACAATCTTATTTTTACTGCCGATGGCCGAATCATTGAATTGTCAAACGAATGATGTCAAATGATTAGATTGTGAATTGATGGGAACTTCTCACGTGGAAAACAATTTCCCAACAAATACAATACTCAGTTTTTCGTTTTTTACATTTCATATGATTCACGTGGAAAACAATTTTTTTCATGATTATATGTAGTGTAGGTAAACTCTAATCTAATTAATCTGAGTACCGATAAATATCTTAAAATTTTAAATCAGAATTTTTTTTTTCTTTCCTTCTCACTTCTTACTTTCATAATATAATGAAAAAAAAGTTGACTTGATTATAAAAAAAGTGAAAAATAAATATAAGACTCAATCTTAACCACATATTCATTACTACAAAATCACATTTACTGACACCTAGTTTATTGATACCTTATAAAAAGTGTCAGTAGTATTGTATATATGCACCATTTCACGCTTTTAACAAGTATTAAAGGTTATTGATACTAGTGTGTCAGTAAATTAAACATCAACGTTCACTAACACTAAAGTATCAAAAATAAAAAAAATTATTAAAATTTATTTTAGTTTCAACTCGAACCCGAAACTTCTAAAGTTTAAAACATTAACGTTGAAGTACAAACCATCAAAGACCATCAAACCCTGTAGAATTAAACTTCAAATAATATTTTAAAGATTTAAAAAACAAAAAGATAATAACAAAAGCAAAACATAACATAAACTCTAACTCTCTGTCGCAGCCATCTGGCAATCACACCCAAACTCTTAACTCTCTATAGCTATCTTGCCTTTCCCTTCCTCTTTCTCTTTTGTTTCTCTTTTCTCGACCTCTTCTGTTCTCTGCTTCCCATTTACAAATTGAATTCAATTAATTCGAATAGATAATGAAAATCTTACACTTGATTTTCTATTTTTCACCAAAATTGAAAAAGAATCAAAACCCCAATTGCTTATTACGGAATGGGCTTCTTCTCCAACAAAACGAAGCTCTTTCGTCGAGTGGGCTGCTGCTCTGCTTTCTATAAATTAGGGTTTAATCACCTTTGCTCTAATCACCAAGCACTTTTCATTTCCTCTTTCTCTCAGCTTTACTTTATGAAGCATATAGATCTTGATTCTCGTGTCACCATCGAAGACAACCAAAAGATGAAGAAAATCAAATAAGAAGAGGAGGAGGAAGAGCAAGTCAAAGAAACTAGCTTCACAAATCTAGACGAGAACCTCCTGTTGGAGGTGTTGAAACACGCCAGGACTTTGGTTTTTTCCCTTCCTCCTTATCCACCTATATATATATATATATATATATCTGTTTTTTCCTTCTTTTTTTTTTAACTTTTTGGCTGGTGAGATTAGATTTTTTTTCTTTTATGAAGAAAAAGAAAAACTTTTTGTATTTTTGGGATTTTAATTTGCAATCTGTAATCTTATTATGTTGGAGAGGGTTTTAATGTTTAGAAATTTGGATATCTTTTGGGCTCTAGCATGCTTAATGTTGTTAAATTTTTCGTGAGCATAAAAAATATATTATACTTTTATATCTATTCAATGTTAGATATTGCTTCATTTGGCCATGTAATACTATTAGGGAAACAGTCTCCTTTGGATTCTAAATGTTGCTGCTTCTTCTGTCTCTGGCTATGTTTCCTCTGAAGGTTGGCACTATAATTTTTTCATGGCAAATCAAGATGCCCAAATTCTTGCCCTTCTCTCTTAAAGCATGTGTTGGATGGATTTGCAAGTTCATATGAGCTTTATTTTAACACTTGTGTGATTCTCGATTTAATATTTGTAATCTTCTTGAGAAACAATGTCCATAAAGAAGATTAATTGCTGATGTGAATTGTCAAGGCCTATGGTCTAAAAGCCGCTTGCTTATGATAAGATGAGAAGCCAAAGTTAATAAGAGCCAATTCGAACAGATTGCATATTAAAAATGAGCAAGGCGGATATAATAAGTTGAAGTCCTATAGTTTATAATACGTTGAAGGCGATATAACTTGGAGTTTGTCAAATCTTATTTGAGCTTAAGGAATTCAGTAATAAGTTAAAAATTATAAGACAAGACAAAAATAAAAATTCTCCCTTTTATTCAAATCAATAAGAGCTAGAGTTTACAATGCCATAAAACAAAAAGCTATAAGTGAAAATCAAGGAGCTTGGGTAGACTATTCAAGCAACTGGATCGCTGGCTTGAGGAGGAGGAGGAGCAACTTGAAGACCCTCCTCAACGAGAGAGCAACTCCTAAGGTCCCACAACACGCACCTCTACGCTTGGAGATGGATCTCCTTGTTGATGATTCCTTGCATCCCGCTCGCTCATATAGGCATCTACACTAGTCTCAAGTTTAGCTATATCTAGCTCGGGTATTCTTTGCCCAAGATAGTACATGATGCACTCATAATGTAACGTCAACCCATTGTTGTACACATTAGCAAGTTACTTGCCTATAGAGTCTAGCTTACCTTGGACTCTTGTAGTTTCAACTTCCATAGTCCTTTAAAAAGAAAATCTTTGAACGCCAAGATCTTTCCATGGTCGCTTTTTCCTCAAATGTGAAGATTTCAGTTTGGAGCTTTGTCGACTCTTCCTTCTCCCGCTCGAGATCTTTCTTCAAGATTTAGTTTTCAGCTTTAATTCTCCTCTCATAACTAAGGACTCTTGACTTGAAAGTCGTTGAAGTAGCAGAGAACTTGGCATACGTAACGCTGAAAGGAGTTAGTTGGCTAGATCATTGAGACCGAACGCTTTAACTCAAGAATAAAGTCTTCTTGTATATGCTTTGTAAACTCCTTGATATAAGACTCAGCAAAGTCAGCCTGCTCCCTTGGTTGTGTTGATAAGGACCTGAAGGGAACAATAGCGGTAGAGTCCTTCGAAGAAGCTTTTTCGACTGCTTTCCCACCTTCTGTAGAAGAAGGAAGAATTTTGATAGGGGAAGCATTAAGGTCAACCATTGGTTTCTTCATTCGAGTAAAGCAGTTGCTCGGGCTGTCAACACTATCTGGGAACTTCTTCAATCGGCTAGGATGCCACTCATTTTTCTCCCTGGACGCTAAGCCAAACTCGACGAGATTATGATGGTGATGGGTTTTTCTCCTTCGAGATGGAAGTGAAATAATACCAGCCCGCATCTTTTGGGTTGCTTTTCAGTTGATAAAGGCTTTTTATTTCATCTCCCACTGGTTCACCTATATTACACCAATTCCATAGAATTAATAGACCGGATAAAACCCTCCACCTAGATTTAGTTGTCCTAGTGCCAAGTGTAATTGAGAAAGGATTTAGGCAAAATAAGGATGTAAAGGTATCCCGACACCCCATTTAAAACATTCGAGGTACGTGAGTAGTGCTATTTTTGCTCGGGAGACGAAGGTCAACGCTAGCAAAAATGCAGTGAGGTTTTCCTAAGCGTATCTAACTCCCGCTGAGAGGTCTCACACCTCATATGGTCAATGGCAGATGATTCAGCCTCTGACTTATGACCAGTCTTTTACCACAACGTACTACAGTCAGATTTCATAAATCTAAACAGCAATTTACCAAAATGGGAAACAAAGTACCCCAAAACAAAAATAACAAGGTCAAGAGGAAAAATAATAAATATAAAAAATGGAGTAGGTTCAAAAAATAAAAAAGGTTACATTTTTTTTATATCTACTTTGGCAAGGAATGGAATAAATCAGCTGCAACCGGAAGGAGAATCTTTTGCAAAGCGGCGAGGGTCAACTCTGAGCAATGTCAGGAAGTAAGGAAATGGAAAAGAGATGACTTTAGGGATTCATAAAGAGGAAAGAGAGTCACTCCAACAAACGGCACGTTACACAAAGGAACACGTCTGTTCAGGGAACCGCTTCTTCAAATTTAAACGAGTGGTTCGGAGTAACCCATGTCACTTACATTAAATGCAAAGAAAATGAAGAGAATGATATAAAAAGGGGGAGCCTGTTCGAGTAAGTAATTTCTAGTCTTATCTCGTTTCACTCTCAAAAGTGAAACCGGGGACCGTGTTTGGGAAATAAAGAACATGTCCGCTGAGGCGGTGCCATCCGTAATGTAAGCACGGATCGCTAGTATAAAGACACTCTTACTCGGTGTCAAGCTAGCCGAGACTTAAGACCGGATGTTCGTGAACTTGCTCGAACAAAGCTGGAAGAGCAGGAGTGTCCATGACAATCAAGCAAGCACTTACCATGCTATGGGTGGCACCAAGAGCATCAATAAACCACCATCGAGCCGAGATGAGCCAAACCCGAGAGCGGCAGACTGAGCCTACAAAGACGAGACGGTTGAACAACTCTATCCGAAATGAAGGAATAGCCCCCACGTATAATCAATTCATGACATGGTGACCAAGTAACTGCTCTAACCCCCACGTACAATTAATCCTCATTATGGCGATCGAGTAACTCGTCCCTCAACCGAGGGAAACACGGGAGTAAAGAACTTGAGTTACTGAGATTAATAATAAGAAACAAAAGACCCGGATAAATAGGGAGAGAAAGGAGAAAAGGGTTGGATTCTAAAAAATCAGAGAAAAGAAAAAGGTAGTTAGTTTCTAACTGTGTTTTTCCTTCTTTCACCGAGATCACCGACTTGAGCGTTGGAGGGTTTTCGCCGTGAAAACAACCTGCAAACTCGATACTTTTTCTCAGAAACACAGGTTAATCAATACCGCAATAGCGAAACTCGAAAGCTAGCTAGGAAACTTGCTCAATGAGCGACCGAAAACCGCATCAACAATGAACCCATTGAATTTTCCCTGCAAGCCCTAAAGGTACATTTTTGGGGTTTAACCCCATTTGAAATTATGGAGTATGTTAAAGGTATCTTGTAGATGGCTGACATGATCCTTGGTGTAAACGGATTTAGTAATCATATCATCTACATAAACTTCTATTTTTCGCTCGATTAAAGATATGAACATGTGATTGACGAAGTCTTTGATACGTTGCTCTAACGCTTTTGAGGCCGTAGGCCATTACCTTGTAGCAATATAATCCACGGTTGGTGACAAAAGCCATATGTTCTTGATCTCGTTCATGCATTCGAATTTGATTATTCCCAGAGAATGCATCCATGAAACTCAATAGAGCATGACCTGCCATCATATCAATCAATTAATCAATTTTGAGGAGCTGGTAGTTGTCTTTAGGACAAGCTCGATTAAGGTTGGTGAAATCAGCACACATGCGCCACTTGCCATTAGCCTTTTTTCTTGTGTGGCTTGATACCGATCTTCGTTAAATGTTCAATGACGCTGATTCACCGGTCTAAAGCTCGGGTCAATTTATAATTTACGACTTATTATCTTTGGGTCGATCCCGGCATGTCAGTGTGATCCCATGCAGATATGTCTATGCAGTTAGCTAGCAGTTGTGTTAACTGCTCAGTCAGCTTTGTAGTCGGTGAAGCCCTAATTTTGATATTTCTGGTTTGGTCATGCTTAAACGGAGAAACATATCTCACATTTTCAGCTGGTTCCGTACACTTGAGTTTATCATCGGCTTGAGGATCAGTAGAGTCATTGTCGATCGCAAGATTATATTGTAAAGGCTGTTTTCGTGAAGAAGTAGAAGGATGCAATATGATTGTTTTGAAGAAGTTACATAGGAGCTTTGAGCAATCTTTTGATTCTCGATCATAACACTGATGCCATCTTCTGTGGGAAATTTTAACTTAAGGTAGTGTATTGACATAACGACGCGAGTTGCCTCAATAAAGGGTTTTCCCAAAAAACTCTGATAGACCATAGGAGTATCCACCACGATGAAATCTAGCATCATGGCTTAGTTTGAACTGAGTCACCTATGGTTATAGGCAAGCGGATTTTGCCCAATAAGTAGGCAACTTTCGCCGAAGCCATACAAAGAGGTATGTTTAGGTTTTAGTTAAGTGCGATCGATCTTTAATGCGTCAATTGTATCTTTTAGCAAGATATCGATAGGGCTTCCCGGGTCCACCAATACCTTATTTAAAGTTATACCAGCCCAATCATTCATATTATTGGAAATAGAAGACGACCAAGAAGAAGAAGAAGAAGAAGAAGAAGAAGGACGAGGAGAAGAAGAAGGAGAAGAAGAAGAAGAAGAAGAAGAAGAATTGTGTTTAAGACGCCTTTAGAATCTTCTTTCGTGAACATTATAGGAAATAGAATTGTGGCTGAACTTTTTGGTTGGTGTCACCGTCCTGATGTCAAGAGTTAACGAGTGTGTTACATACTGTTTTCTTCCACAGTTCGAGTCTCTGACAAGGATGGACCATAAGAGAACCATTGTGTGATTGTTTAGATATTTCGTTTCCCCTTGCCTCTTCTCAATATACTCATGTAGATAGTCGTTTCTTAGTAGCCAGAGGAGTTGTTTACAAAAACCAATGCAAGTGTTCATGTCATGACCGATGTCTGAGCTACACGTCGAACTTTTTCTGCCGTAGGGTTTTGGGCCGTCATTGGTTAGTGCTCATTATGTTGGTTGGGCTGCTTCATCAATGGGGCAAACGCTTTCTTGTTCTCCCAGTCCTTTGGCTGGTGCCTGTTTTGTGATCGTTAGTAGGATTATTGGGTGACGATCGTTTCTCTCTCATTCTCAAATATGATATAAAATGAGATTTAAATCATAAAACATTAAGGGTAAGAAAAAAAATCTCCTGGAGAACATTTGGAGCACTGAGTATGTTTAGTTTGTGGCCAGATGATATAAACTGTTTACAAATTGCAACATGATTACTTGTTTTCCAATATTGCGGCCGCTGAATAATCCTAGCAGAGCAGCAGGAGCATTTTCCAGGCCTTCAACTATGTCTTCAACATAAACAATCTTGCCTTCGCGGATCAAAGGCAGAACGATGTCAAGAATGGGGAAAGTTATCGAAAACGACTAGTCCCATGTGAATTCGCCTATAAACAATGTTCATCAAATTGCACACACCCTCGGGCTGATTAAGATTCTACTGTGAGATCACTCCACATGCTGCAATTCATCCATGGAGTCTCATGTATAGTAGCAGTGCATCTAGCATTTTGCCGCCTACGTTGTCAAAGTAAATGTCTATGCCTTCAGGAAAGCACCTGAGAAAGGGAAAACAAAAAACAAAAAGGATTATGTGCTGGTCCTCTATGCTTAAAATAAGCTGAAGCTTCTGAAGTACGTAATGACACTTACCTTTTCAAAGCTGCAACCAAATCTTGCTCCTCTGTATAGTTGAAAGCATCATCAAATGCAAACTTATTCTTCAATAGTTCAATCTAATATATAAGTTGCAGAAATTTTCAGAAGCTTTCATCCAAATGAATCACTGCTAATAAAAACTTTGGCAATTAACAATTAGATAGCAAGCGACATGTAACCAAAAGTATTGGACCTGATTCACTACTTCCAGCGCTACCAATAACATAGCAACTCATCAACTTTGCAAATTGCCCAACAAGCTGCCCAACGGCACCAGATGCTGCTGAAACAAAGACATATTCTCCTTTCCTAGGAGCACAAATTTCATAGAAACCAGCCCATGCTGTCATCCCAGCCCCAGGCATACCTATTAGAAAAATGAATACACACAGAAATGTTGAGGAGATTATAATCGTTGCGTCAGTATAGTCTAATCAAGATATGAAATTATCTGAGCAACTCACCAAGAATTCCAGAATAGAGGGAGAGGGAATATCAGTTTGAAGAATTTAAAGAGGCCTTCAGGATTTTTATCACACTGTACTTATCCCATCCAGTTGCTCTCCAAACTAGATCCCTTTCTTAATTTCTGGGTGCCCTGAGTCTACTACTTTAGCCACTCCAAACCCTTCTATTGGCTGCATGATATCAGCTCAAATGAGTAGTTAATAATTGCACGTCAGTTAGATTAGACAAGTTGCTCAAAAAGTACAACAGTGCAACAGTGCAAATTTTATCATTTGTATTCTGAATAAGTTCACATACAAATACTGAAAATCATACAAAAATGAGTTTGCAAAGAAGCATTACCCTACCTCCAGTCCCATTTCCTCTAGGCCCGAAGCTTGAGATTATAGTGATCCCGACCTTTCCAAAGCTGCATCTAAGTCTTGCTCATCTTTATAACAGGCCAAAGCAAAGAGTTCAGTAGGAAAACACACTTGGGATAAAAATAAGTAATAGTGCATTCTTCCGCATCTTACATACTTTAGTGTGAAAGCAAACATTTTGAAACCATTAACACTGTACATAGCCAGCTTTAATTGTCAAAGGGTATATGTATAGTGATAATGTTCATAAAACTTGTAGCATGTGCATACCCTTCCTTCCAAGTGCCATTTCCTTAGGCCCTGAATCTTCAGAGGATACAGTGATACTGACATTTTTGAAGCTGCATCTAAGTCACGCCCTCTCTGTAATTGAGAGCATCATCAAATTCAGTATTTCAGCCTGAGATAAATTAGAACAACGACAGCAACATGAGTTCACATCCTGAGGAAGTCATCCAACCAAATTCCTTCCCTGAAGTGTAGGAAATATGTTTTTGTGTGCATGTAAAAACTTGACCAGTAAGCGAAAATAGCGACTCAATTTTGTAGATATAGTGAAACGATTAGCCAATGCTGTTAGAAGCTAAGTAGATAAAGTTTTATCTGATCAATGACCGTCACATGCAATCACTTAAATTTTCCTGGTTAAATACTAGACTGCAACAAAAACAACCAAGCATGTTAAAAATCATTAGAATAACCAAAAACAAAGGAAGTGCTTACAGAGCCAATTTTGAAGCAAGGGAAGAACCGCATTTGAATATTTTCTACTTCAAATGCAATTGAACTTGTTTTCAAGTACATGTCAGTTTCTTTTCTTGTTGCTCACAGGCCACTTCCCCATTGTCGGTAGAAGATATTTGACTTCAAATAACTGGATAATGTGGATGTTCTGTTAAGAGCAACTGTTAAGAAAGAGGTTCAAATCTCTCTGACTTAATGAAGTTAAGATTCTCACAGATAAAAGCTGGTGGTAGAATATTCATTATAAAGATCAAAGTTGAGCTGCGACACAAAAAATTTAATTAAGAGACAGGTTCAATTGATCCTGAAATAAAAATATCAGTGTTAAAAAACATACATCTGGACGTTTCGATTTTGAAAAGCTAATTGATATGCCTTTTAATCGACTGCGGCTGTAAGAAAGAATCTCATATTGTCTAGTATAAGTACACGAGTATGTTATTGGATAATTGAACGTTCACCATTATTTAAGTGTTCATGCTTTATAATTTTAAGCAGAACTGCAGGAATCGATAAACCTCTTGACATATTAATATAAGAAATAGGTTTCAGTACAAGAGCAGAAGGCTGAATCATTCCCTAGAAACTACAACTACTTGTTTCCCAACATTGCGGCCACTGAATATACCAACAAGAGCTGCAGGGGCATATTCAAGACCATCAGCTATGTCTTCAACATAAACAACCTTGCCTTCTCGGATGTAAGGCAACATAGCATCCAAAAACTTCGAGTATTGGGGAAAGTAATCAAAAACAATAAATCCTTCCATGCGAATGCGTTTAAACACAATGTTCATCAAATTGTGCACACCCTCAGGCTGACTGAGATTGTACTGTGAGATCATTCCACACACTGCAATGCGTCCGTGAAGTCTCATGTTTAGTAGCACTGCATCCAGCATTTTTCCCCCTACATGCTCAAAGTAAATGTCAATGCCTTCAGGGAAGCACCTGGAAAATTAATTGAAGTGAAAATAGAAAGGCTCATCATCAGTGATGTTTGTTTCAACATAGCGTGTGAAATAAGCAATGAAAATCCTCAGCTATAACCTTTTCAAAGCAGCATCCAAGTCATTCTCCTCTTTATAATTGAAAGCCTCATCAAATCCGAGCTTGTTCTTTAGTAGTTCAACCTAGCATAACATAATCCAATCAAAGAACATCATAAGATCATCCAAGGACTTCAAGATATTGAATTGCAATTGCCAATTGGGGACTGCATTGAAATTAACCACACCTTTACTTTACTGCCAAGCACTTCCAACAACATAGCAACCCATCAACTTTGCAAATTGCCCAACAAGCTGACCAACCGCACCAGATGCTGCGGAAACATAGACATATTCTCCTTTCTTTGGAGCACAAATTTCATAAAACCAGCCCAAGCTGTCATCCCAGGGGTACCTATATGCAGCCCAAACATAAGAGCACAGAATATTGTGAGAAACAAACTTGAAATGCCTATGGCTTCATTTGGTAATGTGAGCTGTTACAAAATGAAAACTCTAGTTGGATGAGAAACCTCACCCACTAAACAACCACCCTTGACATCTATTTTTATTTAAACTCAGGTAAATGTGGACACAAACACATTTACTGCCAGTTAAAAAATTAATAATTTGACAAAATAAAAAGGTTCCTATAGACGGAGTAAAATCATGCCAACTTCCTAAATTTTTAACTACTTTTGCAATTGTTTTCCAAGAACTTTACAACAGTTTCAAATGGATCCTAAAATCAAAAAAAGAAAACAGAATAACTAACCAAGAATCCCAGTATAGTAAGAAAGGGGAACATCAGTGTGATGAATTTTAAAGAGGCCTTGAGGATTTGTTATGAGACTGTACTCTTCCCACCCAGTCGTTCCCCAAACTAAATCTCCTTTCTTTAATTCTGGGTGCCCTGAATCCACCACTTGAGCCACTCCAAATCCTTCGATGGGCTGCATTTTACATAATCAACTTAATGAAAACTGAAAATTATATTTAAAAATCATTGAGAGTAAATAAATAAGAATTTGAAGTGCTTACAGAGCCAGGAGTGAAAGGGGAGAAATGAGGATCTTGATTAATAGACATGCGGGCTCTCATGTAAGGATCACAAGATAAGTAAAGATTCTTGACAAGAATTGCATTTGAGCCTTCCTCTACTTTCAATGAAATTGAACTTGCTTTCACCAACATGTCTGTTTCTTTTGGAAACCCTTCTACGTAGTTCTTTAATATCACCTGCTTGTTGCTCACCACTTCAACGTTGGCCGCCATTGTTGCTCTGCTTCTCCCTTGTTTAACTCTGTTTCTTCCTTCTGTTGTTGAGACGTGGAGCAATGTTACAGTGATTTAAGTTTCCTTCATAGTTACGTCTGACGTGGTAGTTATACTTCATATTTAATTTTAATTTTAACTTTTATATTTTTTCTAGCCCATATTTCACAGCAACATGTGGTCGGTGTCTGATTGACTGGTGAGTATATGGTTGTACTCAAGTTTGGTGGACACTACTTAAGTTTGGTGGACACTACTCTGTGAGACAATTTCTTTTTTAAATTTTTTACTTTTAAGATGTACTTTGCCAGACAATTTTTTTTTAATAAAGGATAAGGATTATAAATATATGATTTTGAAGTGTTCACGGTATAAAATTTGAAATTTTCAAGATCTTTCATTTTTGTTAAGTAGATTTCACTCAAAATATGTTTTCAAAATAACATATTATATACTAATTTTTTCACAACTTAGATTCATTATTTAGTTTTCACAACTTCAAGCAACTATTTGGCGGAACAAAACCAGAGGCCGATCCATCAGCATCCCTACAAGATTTTTCAGCTGGTTGCTTCTTGTAAATGAGCATGACATCCTCCAAGTTTATACCGAATACTTTGAACTACAATCAAACTTTACAGCAACTATTGAGACGACCCGCCCTATTCCTAGAGGCGACTTATCTTGAGCAACTGAACTAAAATATTAAAAATCATCATATTAATGAGAATTATACCGAAATTTCGGTAGAACCTCCCCTAAACATATAATATTTCCAAACCTGCAATTACAATACAAGCACTCTCAAATGATTTATTATACATCAACTACATCAACCCAATCTCATCCGTAGAATATATCCAATAATACACACGTTTCTAAAATAGGATGATTATACATTAACCAAAAGAAATAATTAGTCTATAGCTTCAAACAACTTCAGTGGCCCAAATGACTCCAACTATGTACAACTGCTTGGTTAACTGTTGTACCTGTAATCTCCTGGGGAAAAAATTATAATAAAATGAAATGAGTATAAAACTTAGCGAACTCAGTGAGTGGATTGTAGTTTTTGAAACATAAAATACTTACAAAAAAAGTGCATCACTTGTATAATTACTTTTCTCAAATAATTATTTTTATGTAAACATTCCTTTCAATTCAATCATATTCTGAATATAAGCAAAACCGACATCGCCACAAAATCAATAAAAAAAAAATCTTATATTGAAATATCATCTCAAACTGAAATATCAAACACTAAGTAAAACAAATATTCTTAAACAAATACCTGTGGGATAATCTAGTCATATCCGGACCTCAACGGACAGCAATAATGTACTATCCGAGTATCATCATGTCCCGAGCTACACGAATAAAAGAAAGGACATATTATCTCATGCTTATCAAGATAACTTATACCCGGATCTCAACGGACGTGCTATGATGCGCTCTCCGGCGACATCGTGTCCGGATCACCCGGTCTCATATCTCAATATCCGTCTGCATGCATATGCCCCCAAAGGGCGAAAGCGCCCAAACACATGGCCCAAAGCCTATATGTGTGTTCAGACAGCCCCAAAGGCCTTCTATCTCATCTCATCTCATCCGGAGGGAACGGGTATTTGCTTAAAACTTAAAATTATGATCGAAATCATTATATATATACACGTTAAATCATGCTATAAATCATACTCGAAATCAATATATATATACATTTTAAATCAAGCCTAAAATCCATCATATACTCTTTAAATCATGCTAAAAATCAACATATATACATTTTTAAATCACGCTCAAGATCAAATTATATACTCTTAAAATCATGCTCAAAATCTACATAAAAGCACTTTAAATCATGTTCGTAAATCAATCATCTATTTTTCCATTTTAAAATCAATACGTAATATAAATGAATTAATATAACTTAACAAAATATTTATCCGTAATAAACATTTATTTCGGAGAACCATTTAATAAAAATACTTTAAATATTTATTTCACGTAACAAGCTTTTACTATATAAAAATAAATAATTTTAATATATTCCACTCACAAGAACATACTTAGACTCTGGCTTATCATCCAAGTCCGCAGGTAGATTCTCGATCCACATGATTACTTTCCATAATTATAATTTGAACTAATCCCCAAAAATAACACTTAAAATAAATGTTCGTCCTAACATTACAACTCTTAATTTTTCCGACTTATCAGTATTAATCCGTGATTCGTAATTTACTAATATAATTCGAAATTATACTACCGTCAATTTCATAATTTACTAATTTACCCTCAACATCATAAAATTATCAATTTATCCTCAATTCAGAATACATAAACATCCTCAAAGCTAGAAATTATGAAATTACCCTCTATACGCGAAATTACCAAAATGCCCCTACGGTCAACGTTGACCGAAATTCACCCAACGGCGGTGGGGAAGCTCGGACTAGACACTTCTCATCGAGGTGAGTTCAATAGTGCCGGTGGTGTCCTCCCACGCCACGGCGGTGGTGCCTTGGGGCGATCGGTCGGTGGCAAAACGACTTCCTCGGTGCTTGGATCTGGTCGGGAATGGAAGATGGTGAGGTGGGGAAGCTTTTCCAACCGGTGGCGCGGACAAAGACGGCCGGAATCGGCAGCGATCGTCGCGCGAAACCCGCTGAAGTTTTGAGCTTTACCGGTGGTGTTCCACGCGTTTACTAGCAGCAAGGACAGTGGGGTGGATGGCCGGCTCACAAGCTTCCGCTTGACACCTTGCTCGGCCGGTGAGGTGGTCGGAAATGGAAGAAAACAGCGTGTCGGTTTCGCGGGTTTGGGTCAAAATGAATCAAAATTCGTTTCATCTTTTATTCTTGAATTTCATCGATAATAAAAAGATTCTAAAAATTTCAAAAATAAAACCTAGAAAGAATAGTCATGAAGATATTTTTTATTCTATTAACCATTATAAAATAAACAAACAATTAAAAAGAATAATATTATTATCAAATAGAATATTTAGAATGATAGAACATAAAATGTTGAGATAATAGATTGATGATCATATAACAGAAATAGACTTTGTATTTCAAGAAACTAGTTTTTTACTTTTTAAAATGAATCAATGAATATAATAATTTACTACGAGTAAGAAATTTTTTTATCTACTAATTTTTGAGATTATAAAGTTTTTAATAGAAATTAAAAGAAATACTAAAATTCAAAGATTCTAACATTAAGTAATTCAATTTTTTTTTAGAAAATTAGTAAGGTACACAATTTATTTTTTTCTTCAAAAAACTAATAATGAATAAATCAATAGTTAAATAATAATATTATTTATATATCTTTAACATTAAGATTACCAAATATAGATTTTTAATAAAAAAATTTAATTGTAGGATAATTATTAGTTAGAGATATTTCCAATAGGCTTTCATATTTTTAAAATACAGAATTTTAAAAAACCTTTTTAATTAAAGAATTATTAAGAAATTGAGGTTATCTTAAAATATGAGGTCTTAAGCGACTGTCTTATTCGCCTATATTTAAAGCCACCCTTGACGTAATATTAGTACTAAAAGAATATGCGAAGACATTGATTTCGCCATTTGCTTGCAAACTAAATTTAATGTTAGGAACGAGGGAAATGGATAGAGAAGTTGAGGATTGAAGGTTTGGTTGATGGAATTTGAAACGATTTCATAGAGGTATTTATAGGATTTGAATTGAATGAAAGCAAGCTGCATGCGCCGAATTTTGAGAGGGATTATTTTTGCTTTAACTGATACAAACATTATTTACTAAAATGCCCTTACTTGAGACTTGGATAATAGATACTTGATGACAGAAGGTTACAGATACATACAAAGGACAAGTGCACGTACATGTTTTGTAACTTTGTATGATGATAGGAGAATTCAAAGGAAGCTCTAATAAATTAACAGAAAAACTGAAAAGGTGTTAATCTATTTTCAGCTTTTCCATTGTTATGTAAAATTATGCCCTTATGTTTGCTTTAAGCGCAAGCTCAGGCTATTCCCGTGGAACACACTTCTGAACTATTTCCCTTATTGCTTGAAATGGCAACTTATGCATCATTTTCATTTTGTTTCCCAATTCATGTACCATCTATTCCTTCGTGAACTATTTCTTCTTGTTGCTTCAAATTGCAGCCTTTGCATAACTTTTTGTTTGCCCATTATGCATAAAAATAACTAGAAATTAACATTTTGTGGCAACACCTAGCCAAAATATAGCACAAATAGTTAAGGGAGCTAAATTTCAGATTCTCATATCAGAGAATGTAGCATAGACGCAACTAATCATTAAAAAGCTATAATTATTAAAAGAGTTCATTAAATATCTAATTAATTGAGTAGCACCGCCAGTATAAATTCTCATAAATATGTATAAGTGGCATTATTATATTACTGTCATGTTATTATTGTAAATTTTCTAATTTAAAAAAAAAAATTTCACTATTTATATCTCATGCTTGTTTGTATGATTGGATTTGAATCTGTGTAAACATATCCTCTGAGCTCCCTATTATAAGTTGTGAAAATTATTAATTTCATAATAAAGTTTGGCTGGTTTTATGGGTTTTGTCTGTACTATTGACTCTTTCAGGGCATGGCATGATTGCTGCAATTTTATTATTATTTTGGTCTTTTTATCATGTATAATATATATATATATATATAACAAATTCAATTAATATACTTTAATTATTTAGAAAAACTATTATGAAACTCTGCTAAAAGTTATAGCAAACAATTCTTTAAATTTTGGAAATGGTTATACAGATTCGTTTTGGAACTCTAATTCTTTTTGGACAAACTTTAGAGTAGGGGTGGGGATTCAGATTAACATATAAAATCTGAACGGATTAAAAAATACAACCTGATCGGTTCTAAGTTCTATTTGAGTTCAACTTGATCATATATATATATATAATCTCTCTCTCACCTCGCAGCTCGTTCACTCTCTTGCCTAATTCCAAATTCAAAATCCCTAACCTTCGGTGAGAAGAAAGAGAGAGAGACTATGAGAAGAAGAAAAAAAAGAGAGATGGAGATAAAAGGGAGAAAAGAAAATAGAAAGAGAAGAATAAGAAAGACTTCTTCTTAGTTTGACCGTAAGCAACACATGAGATCAAATTGTGTCGTTTGACTTGGATATTTTGCTGAGAGAATTTTTGGAGGTAAATTTAAATTCATCATTTATGATAATTTGTTATGGAAAAGCATGATTAGACATTTGTAGCATAAATAAAAGCTTAAGATTTTGTAGAAAATATGCTGACAATGAGTTATTTCGAAAATCATAAAAATTTGTATAAATTGATTTGGATATGTTAATATAGAAAATATGTTAATTCTTAATTTGGATATGTTAATCTGGACATCTTCAAGAATGTTTTGAAACTTTTTTTTGATGAAATCTTATTTGAATTCAATTTTTTATGTAATTTTCAATTTGTGTCTTGAAACCAGGAAATTTTTTATTTTAGTGAAGAATGTAAATTATGAAATTATTTTACCATAGTGATTTATATGTATGTCTAGTGTGATTCTGGAAATGTTCATGATTTAATGATAAAATAATAATTGTTTTTGTATTTTTAAATCAAGTATGTTCGATACAGAAAACTATTAGACAGATTTGATGATGACTGAGATGTAAATTATTTTTAATAGTTTTTGAAGGAATTAAGCTACATAATTTGTACCAATTAATTCTTAGCATGTCAGAATATGCACTGTAAAATTTTTTTTTTTACAATAAGGTATTAATTTATTAAAAATCGGAGAAGATGAGCTGTTCTATTTCGGGGGTCGAATGTTGAGAGTATTTGAGATTGAGTTTAGGAGATGTTTAAAATGAGAAATTTGAGGACATTGAAATTTACGATTAGGCGTGATTATATCTTATGAGAGTTTTATTAATAATTTTTAAGCTGATGATATCAGTACATATTTGTTACATGTAGATGCTGAGAGTTAAGTAAACTAGACTTCTAAATGAATTACAATAAACAATATGTATATGTTTGACATGTTTAAAAACCTATTTTTGATATGTACGGAAATTGATTTATATGTTTTTGCCCATGTACTTGTGTGATGTATTGTTATGTTTTGAGCATGATTATGTATATGGGCATTTTTGTGTGTGAAAGTTCATTGGCATAAGCATGAACGTGCATTATATTTTCAACAAAATGTGAAAATAGATTTTGCATTTGGGGCCACCTTTTGAGATAATGTGAGGGCGATCTCTAGAGGGCCAACGTGCCTCAAAGTGCCACGCGTAGCACAAAGTGGCACATTGCCTGTATTTTGTTGAAAGAAAATGTGAAAGTTTGAAAGTGACTGAAAGAGATTTTGATGAATTTGTTTATATCATCAATTTGTATTATATATAAGTATGTATGTATTTTATTATATGATAAACTAGTTTACTTACTGAGTTTAATACTTATTGTAGTTTATTGTGATTCAATTTTCGAAGCGGGATTGATTGTGTTGAATGAAGAGAAGAACTTGTAATTGTGATTGTAGATAATTTGACTGAAATTTAGAATTCTTCTGCTGCAGCTTAATGTTGTAATTGAGGCTTGAATTGTTACAATTATTAAGAGATTTTTAAGAATTTATTTGATATGTGAGTGCAATTAGATTCGTCATTTCGGAATTTGGGGGATGCGATGTTACATTATTTTTCTCTATTTTTTCTATTAATTTAAAGATAGATGTGATCTACTAAATTCTAACGACGATTACACTTAATTAAATTTTTGAAAGGATATTATTGTATGTATAGAAAAATTAAACAATTTTTCAACACATAAAGAAATCCAACTTAATTAAATTCATCTAAACTAAATTATATATTCTACTTGTATCATTATGGTGAGATCATTGATTATAGTATACAACAAAAGAAAATTTGTCTGCCTCCCTTGGCACAACTCCACTGACTTAGAATGTTTGCACCTGTAGTTAGTCGAGTACGAGTAAGTGGTTGCAGTTTCATGGGTGAGACTTCTAATTCGCACTTTTACCGGTTCGTTAGTTATAACTCTAACAATTAATGGTACTCTATGAAAGTAAATTCCTTAAACGACTACTAATGTATAAAAAGGTCATTTGGTCAACATTCATAAACCTTTTTCAGTTGGGCAGTTGCAGAAGAAATCGCCATGTGGTGAATTTGTTATTGTGCTAAATTTTGTTTAACATAAAGCAATTGACTAAAATAAGCATGACTTTGACTTGAGACCTAAGCTTTAACTTTTCGGTACAGAATTTGGCATGTAGAGGGACCTAACTGGTAACTATGCTTTCTTGATAGCCTAGTAATGTGGCTTGATTGTCTGCTTAATCTGAGTAATGGAAACAAGTCAAATGGTATGTAATATACATAAACATTGTGAAAAATAAAAAAAAAAAGGTGAACATTATGTCAAACATCCATTTCGAAACTAGCAAAATTGCAGCTAGTTATAAGAAGTAAAATGAAAATAATATCAAGATGGAAAATGCACACGGTGGACTGGGACTGCTTCCCACCTGAATAATCTTGATAAAACGATCAAAAAAATTATGTTAATTAAAAAAAAATCTATATAAAGATAAATACTGTGAATAATGAACTTTGTAATTCAATCTTCACTGATTTATCTTCTTCGAAATTTTATGATATTTCCATTTTGGTATAACAAAATGTCAACACCGATGTATCTTGCTACATAACCAATATTCGAAACACATTTTATCAACTTTAGTTCATTCAATTTTTTTTTTTTCACATGGCTTTCTTATTTTTTTTCCTTAAAATCAATAGTTGATGTTGATGGAACTGCGTTCTGGATTCATTTTCCATATATAACTAGCGCTGAATTTTGAATATTATATATTTATTATGTGCCTAATTTATTATCGTAAAAATAGTTGGGTGAACAAATAAATGTCAAAGGAAAAAGCAAAAATTCCCTGAAACAAGGAAGCCAGGAAACAAGGGAAGCTTTATTTATGAATTTAGCCTTCCGACCCCAAAATAACAATCTGTGTTCCGTAGAAATGTCCATTCAGAATTCAGGAAATTTCAATATTTTTAATTATAAATTTTATGAAGCTGTTTGTCAGTTTGTACAATATTTTAATTTTAATAATTTAAAATTTTAACTAACCAGTTATCAAACCAATCAAACGGTCATTTAAAGTTAAAAAAACAATTATAATCTTTCCCAATATCTGTAATTTTCAAACTATATTTATTATTAACACAATTAAATTTTAGTTTTAATAGTATTCTCTCTTTCTCACTAAAAATTTACTAGATTATTGAATTTAACACCAGGAAATTCAAGTTGTATGGTTCCAATTATAAATGAAAAAAAAAGAGATGACTATTAATATGTGTTAATGAAAATTAAATAATATTTCAATATTTATTATGCATAAATTTAAATTAATATGTATAGCCTGTTTAACTTTTTTTAGTGATTCAGAAACTATTTATCATTTAATTAAAAATAAAATTCTAGCCATAAACCTATATATTACCTAGAACCAGAAAATTACCTACTGTTTATTAAGTAAGAAATTAGTTAATTATCTTTCCACTAAATTAAATCAATGGTGAAGATTAAAACATTTAAATCTAATGACCCTTATTATCAATACTATAGAAATTCATATAGCATCGTAGAAAAATCTTACAGCTATTAAAGCTCTAGCAACAATACCGACTGAGTGCTGCATTAATATTGGAATCAATTTATTTTTGCCAGTGTTTTTGAAAATAGTTTTTAAGAGTAGATAGCTTCGATTTGCAGCTAATTTAGCATATGTGGAATTCATTTAAATTAATTACTTAATTTTTGGCAAACCATGACATAACAAGAGAAAACTTATTAGAATAAAAGATAAGTTGCACTTAATTAGGGCATACACGGTATGTCTTATCGTGTATAATTGACTTGAAAGCCCAACGGAATAAACGGAAAGATGTGTAACCAACAAATAAACAATCTGCAAGGAGTTTACATGCCCTTTAATAGTTGTAGCAATTGACAAAACTATTAGTTGTGTTCTTGTGTCTATCCAATGTTAATTGATAAAGTCATTGGAAGTTACTCAAAACTTTAGAAGAGTTGTTTTTTAAGCAGTTTTATTTTACTGCAATTTCAAGCAACTAGGAGAAATAGTTCAAAGAAATGAACATATCGGTCCACGGGAATTGAGGAGGCCTTGATATTGTGCTCAAAGCAAACATATGGGCATAATTCTACGTAGCTCCAAAAAGCAGAAAATGGATAAGCACTTTTTCTGTTAATTTATTAGCTACCTTTGAAATCTCCCATCTTACGGAACCATATATAGATATGCACTTGTCTTTTGTATGTATTTGCTGCTTCTTTCATCAAATATCATCCAAATTTCAGTGAAATGGTATTTTAGTAAATTAAGAAAGCAATGGTTACGGCAAAAATCACTCCCAAAATTTGGCGCATATTACATTTACTATTAGTACTATTGCCATTTCTACAGTTCATTAAAATCCTATAAATACTCATTTAAATGTTTTCAACTTCACCCCAACTCAACGTCTCAAATCTATTTCCTCCTTTCTATCACTAAATTTAAGCTTTGAAGCGATGTCGAAATCAATGTCTTTGCCTACTAATTTTTTACTATTTCTTTTGATTCTCTTCTTTAGTTCATCTTTAGCAATTCCATTGAGTTACAATGTGCTGAGCTTGGGAGCCAGACCCGATGGCCAGACTGACTCAGCAAAAGCCTTTCTTGCTGCATGGTCTAAAGCCTGTGGCTCGGCCGAGGCCTCAACCATTTACGTGCCACCGGGGAGGTACTTGCTACACAATGTTGTGTTTCAAGGCCGATGCAAGAACAATGATATTACCATACGTATTGATGGCACTCTCGTGGCTCCAGCTGATTATCATGTTATTGGAAATGCCGGAAACTGGATTTTATTTGAGCATGTTAATGGGGTTTCTATTAATGGCGGCGTTCTTGATGGCCAAGGTGCTGGTTTGTGGGCTTGTAAAAAATCGGACAATAGTAATTGCCCCAGTGGCGCTACGGTAATTAAGTTGAAATATCATCCTATATATATATGTAGTCATATATTAAGTGGCCTTTTACTTTTATATTGATTGGCTTTATACTTTAATTATTATAATTAATGTTCCTTCTTTTGCATATACATGAACAGACACTTGGCTTTAGCAACTCAAACGGCATTGTGATTAATGGATTAGCGTCCGTAGATAGCCAGAAGTTTCATATTGTCATCAACGGATGCAACGATGTGAAAGTACAAGGGGTCAAAGTTTCGGCCTCCGGTGACAGCCCTAACACCGATGGCATTCACGTTCAATCTTCAAGTGGTGTCACAATTTTGGACTCCAAAATTGGCACCGGTGATGATTGTGTATCAGTTGGCCCTGGCGCCACTAATTTATGGATTGAAAATGTTGCTTGTGGCCCTGGCCATGGTATAAGGTCAAATTAAAAAACATGATAATTTGTATCTCTCTTACTTTTGGTGGTACGTATAAATATTTACTGCTGATTAAATTGGATATTGTGATTTTGTTGCAGCATTGGTAGCTTAGGCAAAGAGCAACAAGAGGCTGGAGTGCAAAATGTGACAGTAACATCCGTGACATTTACAGGCACTCAAAATGGAGTGAGGATTAAGTCTTGGGGGAGACCAAGCAATGGATTTGCCAGGAACATTCTTTTCCAGCATGCTCTTATGAACAATGTCGATAATCCAATAGTAATTGATCAAAATTACTGCCCTGACAACAAGAATTGCCCTGGACAGGTCCGATATTTATTTATCACAAGTTTGTAAATGTTGTTGTGAATAAAATTCAACTCAATAAATGTTCTTTTTTTCCTTGTTCAATAGGCTTCAGGAGTTAAAATCAGTGATGTCGTATATCAAGATATTCATGGAACATCGGCAACGGAAGTTGGAGTAAAGCTCGATTGCAGCCAAAAGAATCCATGCACTGGCATTAGCTTGGAGGATGTGAAGCTCATTTACAAGAATCAGCCAGCTGAAGCTTCCTGTACCAACGCTGATGGATCAGCCTCCGGATTTGTTCTGCCAAATAGTTGCTTGAAGACTTGAAGTTGTGAAAAATTTTTGAGTTGTGAGAAAAAAAAGGCATAGGAAGCCAATCCCGATTATATAGTTAATAGTACACAGAATTAGAGTATTAAATAAAAAAAAAATATATGTAATAGTACAGAAATATTGAGCTGAAACTACAATATGTCATAGGAGGCCATTAAAAAAAATTGTCTAGGAAGCCGATATCCTTATAATGTGTTGTTCAGTTCTGTAAAACTTTGCCCATTGGGCATGCTTATAGGCAGCTTTTACAATGTGTTGAAAGTATTGATGTCTCTTTTCGCACCTAGAGATTCATAAGTTGATGTCTCTTTCCACAGTCTTATTTTTACTGCCGATGGCCGAATCATTGAATTGTCAAACGAATGATGTCAGATGATTAGATTGTGAATTGATGGGAACTTCTCACGTGGAAAACAATTTCTCAACAAATACAATACTCAGTTTTTCGTTTTTTACATTTCATATGATTCACGTGGAAAACAATTTTTTTCATGATTATATGTAGTGTAGGTAAACTCTAATCTAATTAATCTGAGTATCGATAAATATCTTAAAATTTTAAATCAGAATTTTTTTTTCTTTCCTTCTCACTTCTTACTTTCATAATATAATGAAAAAAAGTTGACTTGATTATAAAAAAAGTGAAAAATAAATATAAGACTCAATCTTAACCACATATTCATTACTACAAAATCACATTTATCGACACCTAGTTTATTGATACTTTATAAAAAGTGTCAGTAATATTGTATATATGCACCATTTCACGCTTTTAACAAGTATTAAAGGTTATTGATACTAGTGTGTCAAGTAAATTAAACATCAACGCTCACTAACACTAAAGTATCAAAAATAAAAAAAATTATTAAAATTTATTTTAGTTTCAACTCGAACCCGAAACTTCTAAAGTTTAAAACATTAACGTTGAAGTACAAACCATCAAAGACCATCAAACCCTGTAGAATTAAACTTCAAATAATATTTTAAAGATTTAAAAACAAAAAGATAATAACAAAAGCAAAACATAACATAAACTCTAACTCTCTATCGCAGACCATCCGGCAATCACACCCAAACTCTTAACTCTCTATAGCTATCTTGCCTTTCCCTTCCTCTTTCTCTTTGTTTCTCTTTTCTCGACCTCTTCCGTTCTCTCGCTTCCCATTTACAAATTGAATTCAATTAATTCGAATAGATAATGAAAATCTTACACTTGATTTTCTATTTTTCACCAAAATTGAAAAAGAATCAAAACCCCAATTGCTTATTACTGTAATGGGCTTCTTCTCCAACAAAACGAAGCTCTTTCGTCGAGTGGGCGCTGCTCTGCTTCTATAAATTAGGGTTTAATCACCTTTGCTCTAATCACCAAAGCACTTTTCATTTCCTCTTTCTCTCCGCTTTACTTTATGAAGCATATAGATCTTGATTCTCGTGTCACCATCGAAGACAACCAAAAGATGAAGAAAATCAAATAAGAAGAGGAGGAGGAAGAGCAAGTCAAAGAAACTAGCTTCACAAATCTAGACGAGAACCTCCTGTTGGAGGTGTTGAAACACGCCAGACTTTGGTTTTTCCCTTCCTCCTTATCCACCTATATATATATATATATATATATATATATATATATATATATATATATATATATATATATATATATATATATATATATATTTTTTCTTCTTTTTTAACTTTTGGTCGGTGAGATTAGATTTTTTTTTCTTTTATGAAGAAAAAGAAAACTTTTATATTTTTCGGATTTTAATTTGCAATCTATAATCTTATTATGTTGGAGAGGGTTTTAATGTTTAGAAATTTGGATATCTTTTGGGCTCTAGCATGCTTAATGTTGTTAAATTTTTCATGAGCATAAAAAATATATTATACTTTTATATCTATTCAATGTTAGATATTGCTTCATTTGGCCATGTAATACTATTAGGAAACAGTCTCCTTTGGATTCTAAATGTTGTCGCTTCTTCCGTCTCGGCTATGTTTCCTCGAAGGTTGGCACTATAATTTTTTCATGGCAAATCAAGATGCCCAAATTCTTGCCCTTCTCTCTTAAAGCATGTGTTGGATGGATTTGCAAGTTCATATGAGCTTTATTTTAACCCTTGTGTGATTCTCGATTTAATATTTGTAATCTTCTTGAGAAACAATGTCCATAAAGAAGATTAATTGCTGACAGGAATTGTCAAGGCCTATGGTCTAAAAGCCGCTTGCTTATGATAAGATGAGAAGCCAAAGTTAATAAGAGCCAATTCGAATAGATTGCATCTTAAAAATGAGCAAGGCAGATATAATAAGTTGAAGTCCTATAGTTTATAATACGTTGAAGGCAGATATAACTTGGAGTTTGCCGAAATCTTATTTGAGCTTAAGGAATTCAGAATAAGTTAAAAATTATAAGACAAGACAAAAATAAAAATTCTCCCTTTTATTCAAATCCATAAGAGCTAGAGTTTACAATGCCATAAAACAAAAAGCTATAAGTGAAAATCAAGGAGCTTGGGTAGACTATTCAGCAGCTGGATCAGTGGCTTGAGGAGGAGGAGGAGCAACTTGAAGACCCTCCTCAACAGAGAGAGCAACTCCTTAAGGTCCCACAACGAGCACCTCTACGTTTGGAGATGGATCTCCTTGTTGCTGATTCCTTGCATCCTGCTCGCTCATATAGGCATCTACACTAGTCTCAAGTTTAGCTATATCTAGCTCAGGGTATTCTTTGCCCAAGATAGACATGATGCACTCATAACAGAACGTCAACCCATTGTTGTACAAATCAGCAAGTTACTTGCCTATAGAGTCTAGCTTACCTTGGACTCTTGTAGTTTCAACTTCCATAGTCCTTTAAAAAGAAAATCTTTGAACGTCAAGATCTTTCCATGGCTGCTTTTTCCTCAAATGTGAAGATTTCAGTTTGTAGCTTTGCTGACTCTTCCTTCTCCTGCTCGAGATCTTTCTTCAAGATTTAGTTTTCAGTTTTAATTCTCCTCTCATAACTAAGGACTCTTGACTTGAAAGCTGTTGAAGTAGCAGCAACTTGGCATACAGAACGCTGAAAGGAGTTAGTTGGCGAGATCATTGAGACTGAACGTTTCTAACTCAGTAACAAAGTCTTCTTGTATATGCTTTGTAAACTCCTTGATATAAGACTCAACAAAGTCAGCCTGCTCCCTTGGTTGTGTTGATAAGGACCTGAAGGGAACAATAGCGGTAGAGTCCTTCGAAGAAGCTTTTTCGACTGCTTTCCCACCTTCTGTAGAAGAAGGAAGAATTTTGATAGGGGAAGCATTAAGCGTCAACCATTGGTTTCTTCATTCGAGTAAAGCAGCTGTTCTGGGCCGTCAACAATGCTCGGGAACTTCTTCAATCGGGCTAGGATGCCACTCATTTTTCTCCCTGGACGCTAAGCCAAACTCGACGAGATTATGATGGTGATGGGTTTTTCTCCTTCGAGCTGGAAGTGAAATAATACCAGCCCGCATCTTTGGGTTGCTTTCAGCTTGATAAAGGCTTTTATTTCATCTCCCACGGGTTCACCTATATTACACCAATTCCATAGAATTTATAGACCGGATAAAACCCTCCACCTAGATTTAGTTGTCCTAGTGCCAAGTGTAATTGAGAAAGGATTTAGGCAAAATAAGGATGTAAAGGTATCCTGACACCCCATTTAAAACATTCGAGGTACAGAGTAGTGCTATTTTTACTGGGGAGACGAAGGTCAACGCTAGCAAAAATGTAGTAGGTTTTCCTAAGCGTATCTAACTCCTGTTGAGAGGTCTCACACCTCATATGGTCAATGGCAGATGATTCAGCCTCTGACTTATGACCGCCTTTTACCACAACGTACTTTAGTCGATTTCATAAATCTAAACAAAGAATTTACCAAAATGGGAAACAAAGTACCCCAAAACAAAAATAACAAGGTCAAGAGGAAAAATAATAAATATAAAAATGGAGTAGGTTCAAAAATAAAAAAGGTTACATTTTTTTATATCTACTTTGGCAAGGAATGGAATAAATCACCGCAACCTGAAGGAGAATCTTTTGCAAAGCGGCGAGGGTCAACTCGAGCAATGTCGGAAGTAAGGAAATGGAAAAGAGATGACTTTAGGGATTCATAAAGAGGAAAGAGAGTCACTCCAACAAACGGCGTTACACAAAGGAACACGCCTGCTCAGTGGAACCGCTTCTTCAAATTTAAACGAGTGGTTCGGAGTAACCCATGTCACTTACATTAAATGCAAAGAAAATGAAGAGAATGATATAAAAAGGGGGAGCCTGTTCGAGTAAGTAATTTCTAGTCTTATCTCGCTTCACTCTCAAAAGTAAACCGGGGACCGGTGTTTGGAAATAAAGAACATGTCCGCTGAGGCGGTGCCATCCGTATTGAAGCACGGATCGCTAGTATAAAGACACTCTTACTCGGTGTCAAGCTAGCCGAGACTTAAGACCGGATGTTCAGTAACTTGCTCGAACAAAGTCTGGAAGAGCAGGAGTGTCCATGACAATCAAGCAAGCACTTACCATGCTATGGGTGGCACCAAGAGCATCAATAAACCGACCATCGAGCCGAGATGAGCTAAACCCGAGTGCAGCGAACTGAGCCTACAAAGACGAGACTCGTTGAACAACTCTATCCGAAAATGAAGGAATAGCCCCCACGTATAATCAATTCATGACATGGTGACCAAGTAACTCGCTCTAACCCCACGCATAATTAATCCTCATTATGGCGATCGAGTAACCGTCCCTCAACCGAGGGAAACACGGGAGTAAAGAACTTGAGTTACTAGATTAATAATAAGAAACAAAAGACCCGGATAAATAGGGAGAGAAAGGAGAAAGGGGTTGGATTCTAAAAAATCGGAGAAAAGAAAAAGGTAGTTAGTTTCTAATCAGTGTTTTTCCTTCTTTCACCGAGATCACCGACTTGAAGCGTTGGAGGGTTTTCGCCGTGAAAACAACCGCAGAACTCGATACTTTTCTCGTAAACACAGGTTAATCAATACCGCAATAGCGAAACTCGAAAGCTAGCTAGGAAACTTGCTCAATGAGCGACCAGAAAACCGCATCAACAATGAACCCATTGAATTTTCCCGCAAGCCCCAAAGGTACATTTTTGGGGTTTAACCCCATTTGAAATTATGGAGTATGTTAAAGGTATCTTGTAGATGGCTGACATGATCCTCGTGTAAACGGATTTAGTAATCATATCATCTACATAAACTTCTATTTTTCGCTCGATTAAAGATATGAACATGTGATTGACGAGTCTTTGATACGTTGCTCTAACGCTTTTGAGGTCAGTAGGCCATTACCTTAGTAGCAATATAATCCACGGTTGGTGACAAAAGCCATATGCTCTTGATCTCGCTCATGCATTCGAATTTGATTATTCCCGGAGAATGCATCCATGAAACTCAATAGAGCATGACCTGCCATCATATCAATCAATTAATCAATTTTGAGGAGTCGGTAGTTGTCTTTAGGACAAGCTCGATTAAGGTTGGTGAAATCAGCACACATGCGCCACTTGCCATTAGCCTTTTTTCTTGTGTGGCTTGATACCGATCTTCGTTAAATGTTCAATGACGCTGATTAACCTGGTCTAAAGCTCCGGTCAATTTATAATTTATGACTTATTATCTTTGGGTCGATCCCGGCATGTCGAGTGTGATCCCATGCAGATATGTCTATGCAGTTAGCTAGCAGTTGTGTTAATCGCTCGACCACTTAGTAGTCGGTGAAGCCCTAATTTTGATATTTCTGGTTTGGTCATGCTTAAACGGAGAAACATATCTCACATTTTCAGCTGGTTCCGTACACTTGAGTTTATCATCGGCTTGAGGATCAGTAGAGTCATTGTCGATCGCAAGATTATATTGTAAAGGCTGTTTTCGTGAAGAAGTAGAAGGATGCAATATGATTGTTTTGAAGAAGTTACATAGGAGCTTTGAGCAATCTTTTGATTCTCGATCATAACACTGATGCCATCTTCTGTGGGAAATTTTAACTTAAGGCAGTGTATTGACATAACGACGCGAGTTGCCTCCATAAAGGGTTTTCCCAAAAACTCTGATAGACTATAGGAGTATCCACCACGATGAAATCTAACATCATGGCTTAGTTTGAACCGAGTCACCTATGGTTATAGGCAAGCGGATTTTGCCCAATAAGTAGGCAACTTTCGTCGAAGCCATACAAAGAGGTATGTTTAGGTTTTAGTTAAGTGCGATCGATCTTTAATGCGTCAATTGTATCTTTTAGCAAGATATCGATAGGGCTGCCCGGGTCCACCAATACCTTATTTAAAGTTATACCAGCCCAATCATTCATATTATTGGAAATAGAACACGACCAAGAAGAAGAAGAAGAAGAAGAAGGACGAGGAGAAGAAGAAGGAGAAGAAGAAGAAGAACAAGGAGAAGAAGAAGAAGAAGAAGAATTGTGTTCAAGACGCCTTTAGAATCTTCTTTCGTGAACATTATAGGAAATAGAATTGTGGCTGAACTTTTTGGTTGGTGTCACCGTCCTGATGTCAAGAGTTAACGAGTGTGTTACATACTGTTTTCTTCCACATGCTCGAGTCTCCGACAAGGATGGACCATAAGAGAACCATTGTGTGATTGTTTAGATATTTCGTTTCCCTTGCCTCTTCTCAATATACTCATGTAGATAGTCGTTTCTTAGTAGCCGGAGGAGTTGTTCACAAAACCAATGCAGTGTTCATGTCATGACCGATGTCCGAGCTACACGTCGAACTTTTTCTCGCCGTAGGGTTTTGGGCCGTCATTGGTTAGTGCTCATTATGTTGGTTGGGCTGCTTCATCAATCGGGCAAACGCTTTCTTGTTCTCCCAGTCCTTTGGCTGGTACCTGTTTTGTGATCGTTAGTAGGATTATTGGGTGACGATCGCTTCTCTCTCATTCTCAAATATGATATAAAATGAGATTTAAATCATAAAACATTAAGGGAAGAAAAAAATCTCCTGGAGAACATTTGGAGCACTCGAGTATGTTTAGTTTGTGGCCGATGATATAAACTGTTTACAAATTGCAACATGGTTACTTGTTTTCCAATATTACGGCCACTGAATAATCCAAGCAGAGCAGCAGGAGCATTTTCCAGGCCTTCAACTATGTCTTCAACATAAACAATCTTGCCTTCATGGATCAAAGGCAGAACAATGTCAAGAATGGGGAAAGTTATCGAAAACGACTAGTCCCATGTGAATTCGCCTATAAACAATGTTCATCAAATTGCACACACCCTCGGGCTGATTAAGATTCTACTCGTGAGATCACTCCACATGCTGCAATTCATCCATGGAGTCCCATGTATAGTAGCAGATGCATCTAGCATTTTGCCGCCCACGTTGTCAAAGTAAATGTCAATGCCTTCAGGAAAGCACCTGACAAAGGGAAAACAAAAAACGAAAAAGGATTATGTGTTGGTCCTCTATGCTTAAAATAAGTTGAAGCTTCAAGTACGTAATGACACTTACCTTTTCAAAGCTGCAACCAAATCTTGCTCCTCTAGTATAGTTGAAAGCATCATCAAATGCAAACTTATTCTTCAATAGTTCAATCTAATATATAAGTTGCAGAAATTTTAGAAGCTTTCATCCAAATGAATCACTGCTAATAAAAACTTTGGCAATTAACAATTAGATAGCAAGCGACATGTAACCAAAAGTATTGGACCTGATTCACTACTTCCAGCGCTACCAATAACATAGCAACTCATCAACTTTGCAAATTGCCCAACAAGTCGCCCAACGGCACCAGATGTCACTGAAACAAAGACATATTCTCCTTTCCTAGGAGCACAAATTTCATGAAACCAGCGTGGATGTTCTATAAGAGCAATCTGTTAAGAAAGAGGTTCAAATCTCTCCGACTTAATGAAGTTAAGATTCTCACAGATAAAAGTCGGTGGTAGAATAATCATTATAAAGATCAAAGTCGAGCTGCGACACAAAAAATTTAATTAAGAGACAGGTTCAATTGATCCCGAAATAAAAATATCGTTGTTAAAAACATACATCCGGACGCTTCGATTTTGAAAAGCTAATTGATATGCCTTTTAATCGATCGCGTACTGTAAGAAAGAATCTCATATTGTCTAGTATAAGTACACGAGTATGTTATTGGATAATTGAACGCTCACCATTATTTAAGTGTTCATGCTTTATAATTTTAAGCAGTAATCGCAGGAATCGATAAACCTCTTGACATATTAATATAAGAAATAGGTTTCAAGTGTTGATGCAGATTTTCCCGCGTGCCTCAACAAGTGCTTCGAACCTTCCAACAAGACTCTCCAAACAGCTCGAGCAGAACGTCTCGAACCTTCTCGTCACGGTTTTAAAAGTACCGATCCTTCCGCCGCGATAAGCTCGAGCAGGATTGCCTCTTTGTCCTGGCTCACTGCCTTCTTCGTAATGCTGATTTCCTGACTGTTTTCCCGACGAAACCCTCCGACGCTCAAGTCAAGAATCGGGTTTCTTTTTGGTATCTCCTTAGCTGAGGGAGACCTGAAAGATGAAAGGGTATTATTTCGCCCTTCTTGGATGTAAATGGTGTTTTTAGAGAAAGTCGATGAGAGAAATTTGGAAAGGAAGAACTCGTGTCAAGTTACGTAGAATCCAACTTCTCTTCTCGTGTCAAAAATCCAACCCTTTGGATCAATTTTTCAACCCTTTGTGAATTGAAATGCCAACCCTCGTGCCGCTCTCCTTCGCTTCCTTTTATACTGCTTTTTCCCGCTCTTTTCCTCTCCAGCCGTCCACTCCCACGCTTAATGGTATCCGGGTCCCTCCGACGACCAGTGTTTGGTGGAATATTCCCTGGGATGAGCGATCGTCCCTCAACCCGATTCACGTGGCTGATCACCATGTCGTGCAAGTGCGCAGGAATGATGACACCTTGGTGGCACGTGTCGATCACCGACAACAAGGTCATCTCTCCACCATGTGGGACCCTTGTCGACATCAAAAGGTGTGCCGTGATTCCGAGATAACGGCCGTCAGCTGCCTGGCCTGGTCTTGTCCAACTGTGCTCGTGGATCTCATGCGAGCAGAGAGATGTGCTCTGGCCTCGACCTTGACCAGCCTTTAACCTCAAGGATGACCTCGAGCGTGCAAGGAGCTCTCGACCTTGACCAGCCTTGACCGTAGGATGACCTCGAGCGGCAAGGAGCTCTCGACCTCGACCGCCTTTGACCGAGGGATGACCTCGAGCAGCAATGAGCTCTCGACCTTGACCAGCCTTTGACCCGAGGGGTTGCTCTGCCAGGTTACCATCGGAGTCTTGCTCGAGCTGAAGGGCTTCGAGGGCTTGTCCGATATTTACCCCATACACCTGAAGGGCTTTGAGGGCCTGTCTGATATTTTACCCAAACACCAGCCCCCGCTCTAGTCTTTTGAGTGAAGCGAGATAAGACTGAAACTCAAGAATGATGGGTCGATCGCGCCTTTTACACTTCCCCATGCTTCCCAACTGCCTCGCCACTTGAATCATTTCTCATTTAAGACGGACACGTGGTCGATCCCACCACAGATTTGAAATTCGAAAGGACGCGACCTAAAAGGTCGTGTCCCTCGAAACGCACGCCGCCACTCGAAAGGACGCGTCTTCCTCTTTAAAAATCCCCAACTTCTTCACTGTTCCCTCTATTTGCTTACTTCTCATTCGAATTTAAAATTCATCCGCTCTCCCTCGCTTATCTGGCCTTCTTCTTTCTCGCCAAGGCGGCTTCCGGCCACCCACACTTCCCTTCAGTGTCCGTGTACCACTCAATTTTCCATTTCACCACTGCTTCTTCCTCTGCATCTTGTTAGTCCATTCCCTTTGAAAAATGTCAAATCCCCAGCAACCCCGTAGGATGTCACCGGAGGACTCTTCCTCTTCTAGTGAGGCACAGCCTCTGAGTATAATCCCCGTGAGGGATTCTAGTCCCGAGAGGGAATTACCCGCGGCTGAGACCCAGCCGCATCAGAGGGTAAGGGCCAGCCAGAGGTCCGAGCGTGGGGAATACCCCATTGACTACTTAGAATGTCAAACCACTCAATCAGAGTTGAACAGACTTAGGGAAACTTACCACATTCCCGATAGTGTAATTCTGAGGTTGCCGTGCAGGTGAAATCCTCACCGTCTCCCATGGGTTTACAACCTTCTATTCGGAGTGCTTCAGATGGGGTTAGCCGCCTCCAAACTTTATTTTGGCCGGGTTTTGTCTGGTTTCGCCTCGCCCTCGGGCAACCGAACCCGAATGGGTGGAGAGTCCTTTCCGGCTCTTCGCTTTGTGGAAACGTCACGATCCGGATGAGCCCTTGGTAGGGAAATCGACACCTCTACCAGCTTAAGTGTAGCCCAAAGGATGCTGGTTGGTATTATCTTACCTCCAGCCTGAAGGGTAAGAAGCCCATCACTGATCTCCCTACCTCTCGTGGCAACTGGAAGAGCAAATTCTTCTTCGTTGGGGGAGAGTGGGGCACGCAGACTGTAGCGAGGGAGTTCCTCCAGTCCCGCTGCATTTCGCATTTCGTGTCATTTATCCGCCTTGTGAATTTTATTTTTAGTTCCTCTACTCGCTCTGCTTTCATTGTATTGCTCGTTGTTTTTCGCAGCCTCCGGGTGCTTCTTATTCAATTAACAGCCGCCGAGCACGTGTGCAGATCGCTCTGCAAACGCGAGCTCGCAGGTGGAGTCGCTGACACCTCGTAGCTTTTAGAGTCCAATCTAGTTCCAAGTGAAGAAATGATCGGCAGTGATGCGCGAATGCTGCACAGCGCGTGGGGACAACTCAAGTCGCGAGTACCTCAAAAGACCACGAGCCGAAGGAGGTGCCCCACCTCCACTCACTCGAGCTTCGCTCCTTCTTCTACTCGGCAGTCGAGCGGCAGAGCAGGTGGTCCTCCTCGTAGGAGACGGAGGATCTGCTCCTCAAACCAAGAAGCAGTGCAGGAGCAGTAGTCACCGGCTGCTCCGAGCCTTACCGTAAGGCTTTTAATGAAGAGTCGACCGATGTGTTTCGGATGAGATAGAATCCTCGTTCTCCTCAGGCCAGTGCGGTATCTTCCAACTGGCCTCTTCTCAAGCATTGGTATCTCGCGACTGTGCTCAACGAGATTACTCCGAGTTCCCGTGAAGAACTCCGAGCAAAGGTTCGTAGCTTGAGCAGTGCTTTGAATGAGCAAAAGGAGGAGAATCGAGTCACTGGATGAAAATATAAATTTTGGCAGAGAAAATGCAAGTGGCCGACTCAAGGTCTCCGGGCTTGAAAGAGAGTTGGTCGAGGTCAAGAACGAGTCAAACACGCTCTGAAAGACCTGGATACTCGAAGTCTTGTTACGAGCAGCTCACTGGAGGAGAAGTCGCCTGCCTTCGTGAGCAAATAGACACTCAAGGTCCAGCTTGCCACCGAGTACAACACTCAAGCGCACTCCAGCCACGATCGCTTTATGTATGCTTTTGGCAAGGCATACCCTAGCCGACATGTCCAAGGTCAAGGGTATGTAGTCGAGTACATGAGCAACCTCAGTAGCTACTTCATCCGAGCCCCAAGGTGTGGTCAGTGAGCCGGCTCCTCTTCTTCCAAAGGCTCCCTCCCGCTAGTGACTTTCCTCCCGCTGAAGCTCACCGGTGTCCTTCCTCCCGCCTCCTCCCGCTGCTGGTCCCGCTGCCGCCGATGTTCCCGTCGCCGATGTCGCTTCTTCCCCCGCTGCCGAATAACTTGGACACTTTTTCATTTTTTTTTTTTTTTTTTTTTACATATGTAATCTTTTCACTTGAAATAAAGAGATACATGTTTTGAACAATTCTATTGATCGCTAGTGTACACACATTCCTGCCTTCTACGCTGAGTTGACTTTGAATGTGCTTCACGAGTAAAAATTTTCTAAGTATTGGACATCCTATTTTCATTCATGAATGCATGGTAGAGTTTTGCTCGACTTAGGCTAAAAAGGCCTTATGTCAATTTTATGAGCTCATTTGACTTGCTCGAGCCTCGCATTTGGCTCTTGCTAGACAACGTCCCTCCTCGAACTTAGGCCTAGTGGACTTTGGACAACGGGTTCCTTTGAACTCCGACCGGGCCTCAGTAATCGACCCGAGCTTCTTCTCATATTACTCCCGCCTCGGTCTTCAAATGACCTGAAGCTGGCACCGTCCCGCCTAATGAGTTAGGCTTGGGACTTCATGCATAGGAGCTCTTCTTCTCCTCGAGCCTTTTAATCGACCCGAGCTTCGATGACACTCCCGCCTCGGTTTTCAAATAACTCGAAGCTTGGCACCGTCCCGCCTAATGAGTTAGGCTTTGGGACTTCATGCATAGGAGTTTTTCTTCCTCGAGCCTTTAATCGACCCGAGCTTCGATGACACTCCGCCTCGGTTTTCAAGTAACCCGAAGCTTGGCACCGCCCCGCCTAATGAGTTAGGCTTGGGACTTCTGCCGAGGAGTTCTTCTTCCGCCGAGCCTTTTAATTGACTCGAGGTCTTCCGATAATACTCCCGCCTCGGGTTTTCAACAACCTGAAGCTCGGCACCGCCCCGCCTAATGAGTTAGGCTTGGGACTTCATGCCGAGGAGGTCTTCTTCCGCCGAGCCTTTAATTGACTCGAGGTCTTCGATAAAACTCCCGCCTCGGTTTTCAATTAACCCGAAGCTAGCACCGTCCCGCCTAATGAGTTAGGCTCGGGACTTCATGCCGAAGAGCTCTTCTTAAACCTTTGCTCTTCATCCTGAACTTACATTATGAATGTTTTTCTCATTCTTACATACATTTGTACTTTTACATATCCCATATCGGGATGAAATATTTACATTAGCATTTCAATACAAGAAAACCTATTGAAAATACTTCCTCGTGAGTTGTGCGCTCCATGGCCTCTCGACCTCTCGTCCATCCGATGAGCCACCCTAGATGCTCCCGGTCCCGCTAGTTGAGTGACTCGACATGGACCTTCCCAGCTTGGTCCAAGTACACCTTGTCTTGGGTCTTTCGTGCTCGTTGACTTTCCTCAATACCCAATCACCCACTTGAATCGCATGAATGTGTACCTTTCGATTGTAATAACGAGCCACTCTTTGTTGATATTCCGAGATCTTGGCAGCCTATCCTTTCTCTTTTTCTTCCAAAGAAGTCCAGCCCCGCACACATCCGCTCGTTGTTTTGCTCCTCGTCAAGTGCTCCGTCCGTGTATCCCCATTCCTATCTCAGTGGAACCACCGCTCAGGTCCAAATGCCAAGGAGAATGGGGTCTCTCCAAGGGCAGCTTTGTGTGTGGTTCTCAGAGGCCCACAAGACACCAGTGCACTCATCCACCCAAGCCCCTTTTGCTCGCCCAAACTTTGTCTTCAAGAGGCGCTTTATAGTTTTATTCGCGCCTCTACTTGCCCATTGGCCTCGTGGTGTGAGGGAGAGCAAAACTTCAACTCTATCCCCAGGTTCTGACAGAAGTCTCTGAACTTGCCATTATCAAACTGCCTCCCATTATCGGTGACTAATGTATGAGGAATCCTATACCTGCAAATCACATTCTTCCAAATGAAATCAGTGGTTTTACCTTCTGTGATGCTGCTCAAGGCTCCCACTTCGACCCATTTGGTGAAGTAATCAATCGCGACTATGGCATGGGTGGCGGACGCTCTCCCTTTCGGCAGTGGCCCAATCAAATCTATTCCCCACTGAGCAAATGGCCATGGCGAATTCATCGCCGTAAGGTTCTCCGGAGGTCGAGTCAGTGGTTAGCAAAGCTCTGCAGCTCTTGCAGCCTCGCCTTCTCCCGAGCATCTTGGTGCACGCGGGCCAAAATACCCTTGCCTCAAGGCCTCGAAAGCCAAGGACCTCGAACCGGAGTGATTTCCACTGCACTCTCGTGTATCTCTTGAGGACGAATCAGCCTCCTCTGGTCTAAACACCGCAGCTAGAGGGAGAGTGTACCCCGCCTATATAAGACCCCATCGATGAGAGTGTACCGGCCGCTTTGCACCTCAATTTCCTTGCTCGCTTCTTATCACCGGCACCGCCCCTTCCTCGAGGTAGGAGATGATCTACCGCATCCGTGTGTTGCTCGCTGTTAGGTTCATCACCTGTCCTCCCGCCGATACTCGAGCGGTGTTTTGACTTCGAGAGGGATAGATTTTGGAAACTTGGGGTCCGAGGTGGCTGCCATGCGAGCTATCATATCTCGCCGAAAATTCTTCCCCTGGATCTGCTCCACCTCGACACCTGAAATTTTTCATTACCGCCTTACCTTCCAAGGTAGGCATCCATCTTCTCCCTTTGCCTCGAAAGCTCTCGCCGAGGTGATTAGTTATCAACCGGGAGTCCGTTCTAAGCTTTATTTCCTCTCGCTTACTACCGAGGCGAGCTTCAAGCCCGCTTATTACAGCTTCATATTCTACCCGATTGTTGGTGACTTCAACTCTAATCTCACAACAGATTGCGTCTCCGCCTCCTCCGACCTTCGAGCACCACCCCCGCCTCCCGCCTCCCGACTTCCACGTGATCCATCTACCGTGACTACCCATGTTTTGGTCAAGCCCTGGAGCTTGACGAGGGTTCGCCTCCGCCTCTTTTCCCTCGCTGCACCTCGACCACCTAAGTCGGCTAAAGATTGTGCTTTATGGTCGCTCTGGGTTGGTAATTAAGGTCAAACTCGCTTAACTCCACCGACCATTTAACCAACCTTCCGTGAGGTCTCAGTGCTTGTGTAGAGTTTGCCTCGAGGGTCAGGTTAGTCAAGCACTCACCACCGAATGTGCTTGAAAATAAGGCCCCGCCTCAGCCGCCGCGACTGTGGCTAGAGCCCACTTCTCCATGGTTGATACCGAGCTCGCTTCCAAAGAACGCCTCGCTGTGTAATACATGTGGTACTGCACTCTCGATTCCTCCCTTATCGAATCGAGCTTGTTGCCCATCGGGATACTGCCAAGCATGTAAACAAGACTCTCCCGCCGAGGTGTTGACAAGAATCTGAGCTTTTAGCAAATACTCTTTCACCGCTGAACGCCTCCTCGTGATTCTAAGGCCCATTTCGCCTTCCCGCCTTCTTCATTTCCCGAAGAAGACTCTCAGATTTATCGCTGGCTCGAGATACGAACCTCGCTGAGGGACGCCAGCTCGCCGGCCGACTCAGATCTCCTCGAGGTTACGAGGGACCTCATTTCTATCACCGCCTCGATCTTCTCCTGATTGGCCTCGATCCCCGTGACTCACCATAAAGCCTAGGAATTTTCCCGAACTCACTCCAAAAGCACATTTTTCTGGGTTTAACTTCATTCTGAGACTTCCTCAGAGGGCTAAGGTCTCCTCTAGATGCTTTACATGCTCCTCCGTGCCTCTAGACTTGGTGATCATGTCATCTACATATACCTCCATAGTCCGACCGATCAATGGCTTGAAAACCTTATTCACTAGCCTCCGACACGCTGCCCTCGCATTCTTTAGGCCGAAAGGCATGACCTTGTAGCAATACAAATCTCGATTGGTGATGAAAGTCAGACACCCTCGTCTCGATTGGTGCATGGAATTTGGTTATATCCCGAGAATGCATCCATGAAGCTAAGAACCCGTGCCCTCGCCGTAGAGTCCACCAACTGGTCTATCTTGGTAGTGGAAAGCTATCTTTCTAGGCAGCCTTGTTCAAATCTGTGAAATCAACACACATTCTCCATTTTCCATTTGCTTTCTTCACCAAGACCACATTCGAGATCCATTCGGTAGGACACCTCCCGTGATGAATCCCGCTCAGCAGCTTTTCAACCTCGCAGCTGATGGCTTCAGATCTCTCCCGGTTCACGCACCTCCTCTTCTCGCTTACCGGCTTAGCATCTCTCCAGACCGCCACCGCGGACACGCCACCTGGGTCGATCCTGTGCATATCATCATGCGTCCATGCGAACACATCTCACGGTGCTCGCAGCATTCCACCAACTTTTCCTTCAACGGCTCGCTAAGGCTCGAGCCGATCTCTGACCTTCTTCCTGGGTCATCTGCTCTCACCTCGAGCTCCTCCAGCCTTCTCACCGGCTCTTGCCTCCGCCTCGATTCCGCCTCGTGTCTAGCGAGGTAATCTGCGATAGTTTCTTTGCGGCCATCGAGATAGCAGCTCCTCGCCACCCTTTGGTCGCCTTTCACGACCCCTATAGCCCCATTTACTCGATACTTTAGGGCTAGGTAATGGTGGACACCACGCATTGGTCGATCCTCATAAATGGCCTCCCTGAATCGCTCGATATGGGCCGGTTTCATCTACCACCACGAAATCCAAAGATCATGTTCTTCTCGAAAGGTTTTGAGCCCATGGTTACCGCCAACTTGATGATTCCTAGAGGTATTAGCTTTCCTCCCCGAACCCCTTCAAGGAAGTGCTCAGATGCTCGAGGCTCACTACCGCTATTCCTAAATCCTCGAGTGTGGATTTAAAAGAATATCTATCGAGCTCCCGAATCAACCAATATTCTGGTCAACTTCCTTATTCGCTACATTGGCTTTAACCACTGTGGCATCTTCCTGGGGTACAAAGACCCCTCTTCATCTTCATCTCGTCCACATGATTGGCACCGCCGAACCTTGGCCTTCTTGGCCGCAGGAGCAAGTGAACAGACTTCTACGGCAAGCAGATATCTCGCAATAATTTTTCCGGCCCCGTTAGAACTTCCTACCATCGCTGGACCACTCGAAATTACTCTCGTGGATGGCGGCTCAGATTCTATTTCATAGGCCCGGTCACCTTCCTCACCGTTGTTCAACCACCGTGCCCTCCTTCTATAAACTCATCCAAGTATCGATTTCGACTAAATCTTCTACTCGGTTTTTCAAATCACCAAGACCGTGATGCGGTGTGACCATGGTCTCCATGGAAACGGCAGAATCGCCTCTGCTCCGCCTACCGGCCGGGCGTGGTCATCTACGGCTGAGGGCTCAAGCAGCCCACGCCTCGCCCACTCAAGTATCTCTTCAAGAGATACCTTCAACTTCAGATAATCGTCTGTAGTTGTGGCCTGCTCCACTACTTGACCGCCTCTATCCCCTGGAAGCTTCTGCTGGGGTGGCAGAACGATCACCCCTGCATGGCTCACTTCAGTCTACTCTGTGGTCGGTCATGGGATGTATGGCCATCATGACGCCCAGATTCTCTCGTGATCCCTACCGAGACCTCGCGGGTGGTTGGGGAACCATCCGCGTGGGGAACCTCTCGACACGGGTCAGTACAGTGGTCGCCTGGTCCCTCATCGCCTTGAGCCTCGTGGTCCCTCGGCAGACTCCTTTCTCCTTCCGCCTTGCTCCAAAGGACTTGTTCACTCCTCACCATGCACTTTTCTTCTTCAATTACCATGTCCAGCTTTATTTGTTCAGACGCGTCTCGAATATGAACGGATCAAGGACTCCGCAGTTATACCATGGTCTCCCCATCCGAACACCCTCTTTAATCCCCTAGAGCTCGGGATGGTTGAACGCACCAAGATCTAGGACCGATCTATGGTATCTTTTGATAAACTCCCGAGGGACTCCCTTCTTTCTCGCCTCACCTCCGATAACCCATCATGTCATCCTCGGGGTCACCGCGTTCTCAAATTGTTCCGCGAACTCCCCGCACATCCTGCTCAAAACTCAAAATGCTTCCCCGTGGAGTCTCATGGCACCATTCTCTCGCCCTTCCTCAAGAGTGAGCGGAAGGCCCCGCGACCTTCAGGTCACCGATGCACCTTGCACCTCGCCATGTCATCGAACCGCCTACGTGTACTAATGGGTCACTCTTTCCCGAATATTGCAGATCCGGAAGCGAAAGTCACGTGGATCGTGACACCCATGATCTCCGAGGAGAGAGGAGATTCATTGTCCAAAGATTATTCGCCACCTGACTCTTTCTTGCCTCCAAGATCTTCCACCACTTGCGCCAACCCACGCACCTCTCCCTCCAACTCCTCCGCGACGAGAGGTCAGTGCCTCTCGCAAATGTTGACGTAGACCCCTTTCCTCCATGTTTGTTTCTTCTCTCACCGCAACATTCTGTGCCCTAGGTCTTGGGCTTCATCTCCGCGATTTTCCCGAACATGAGCATTCCTCGATCGACCCGGACATCGCAGTGTGCTTTTCTCCGTCCTTCCCCGAATTCTTGTAATGTGGAGGTCATAATTTCGATCCGCTTTTCCATCCGATCCATCCTTTCCCGGATCTCCTCGCTCGGGCCTCATTGGCCACTTCTCTCGTAGTCATCGATTCTTCAGACTTACCCTCTTCTACTGCTTCCTCATCGCTGTGTTTTGTGTGTCTTCAATGTATTAGGAAATCAGCTTTTGTGCCGATCCCCACGACGGCCGCCAAAAGATGTTGATGCAGATTTTCCCGCGGCCTCAACAAGTGCTTCGAACCTTCCAACAAGATTCTCCAAACAACTGCAAGTGAACGCCTCGAACCTTCTCGTCATGGTTTTAAACAAGACTCGATCCTTCCGCTCGTGATAAGCTCGAGCAGTGATTGCCTCCTTTGTCCTGGCTCCGCTGTCTTCTTCGTAATCAGCTGATTTCCTGACCGCACTCACGTAAAACCGGATCGTGGGTCGCCAGGCGCTTCCACGAAAACCCTCCGACGCCAAGTCAAGAATCGGTTTCTTTTTGGTATCTCCTTAGTGAGGGAGACCGAAAGATGAAAGGGTATTATTTCGCCTCCTTTTGGATGTAAATGGTGTTTTTAGAGAAAGTCGATGAGAGAAATTTGGAAAGGAAGAACTCGGTCAAGTTACGAGAATCCAACTTCTTCTCGTATCCAAAAATCCAACCCTTCGTAATCAATTTTCAACCCTTTGTGAATTGAAATGCCAACCCTTGTGCCGCTTCTCCTTCGCTTCCTTTTATACTGCTTTTTCCCGCTCTTTTCCTCTCCAGCCGCTCCACTCCCACGCTTAATGGTATCTCGGGTCCCTCCGACAACCGTGTTTGGCGGAATATTCCCTGGGATGAGCGATCGTCCCCTCAACCCGATTCACGTGGCTGATCACCATGCTCTGCAAGTGCCTGTGGAATGATGACACCTTGGTGGCACGTGCCGACCACCGACAACAATGGTCATCTCTCCACCATGTAGGACCCTTGTCGACATCAAAAGGTGTGCCAGATTCTCGAGATAACTGGTCAGCTGCCCTGGCCTGGCCTTGTCCAACTGTGCTCGTGGATCTCTGCGAGCAGGAGAGATGTGCTCTGGCCTCGACCTTGACCAGCCTTTAACCCGAAGGATGACCTCGAGCGTGCAAGGAGCTCTCGACCTTGACCAGCCTTGACCGTAAGGATGACCTCGAGCGTGCAAGGAGCTCTCGACCTCGACCAGCCTTGACCGATGGATGACCTCGAGCGTGCAAGGAGCCTCGACCTTGACCAGCCTTTGACCCGAGGGGTTGCTCTGCCAGGTTACCATCGGGAGTCTTGCTCGAGTCGGAAAGGCTTCGAGGGCTTGTCCGATATTTCTCCCATACACCGGAAGGGCTTTGAGGGCCTCGTCTCGATATTTTACCCAAACATTCAAGACAAGAGCGTATAGTCGAATCGCTCCCTAGAAACTACAACTACTTGTTTCCCAACATTGCGGCCACTCGAATATACCAACAAGAGCTGCAGGGCATATTCAAGACCATCAGCTATGTCTTCAACATAAACAACCTTGCCTTCTCGGATGTAAGGCAACATGGCATCCAAAAACTTCGAGTATTGGGGAAAGTAATCAAAAACAATAAATCCTTCCATGCGAATGCGTTTAAACACAATGTTCATCAAATTGTGCACACCCTCAGGCTGACCGAGATTGTACTCGTGAGATCATTCCACACACTGCAATGCGTCCGTGAAGTCTCATGTTTAGTAGCACTGCATCCAGCATTTTCCCCTACATGCTCAAAGTAAATGTCAATGCCTTCAGGGAAGCACCTGGAAAATTAATTGAAGTGAAAATAGAAAGGCTCATCATCAGTGATGTTTGTTTCAACATAGCGTGTGAAATAAGCAATGAAAATCCTCAGCTATAACCTTTTCAAAGCAGCATCCAAGTCATTCTCCTCTTTATAATTGAAAGCATCATCAAATCCGAGCTTGTTCTTTAGTAGTTCAACCTAGCATAACATAATCCAATCAAAGAACTTCATAAGATCATCCAAGGACTTCAAGATATTGAATTGCAATTGCCAATTGGGGACTGCATTGAAATTAACCACACCTTTTCTTTACTGCCAGCACTTCCAACAACATAGCAACCCATCAACTTTGCAAATTGCCCAACAAGTTGACCAACTGCACCAGATGCTGCGGAAACATAGACATATTCTCCTTTCTTTGGAGCACAAATTTCATAAAACCAGCCCAAGCTGTCATCCCAGGGTACCTATATGCAGCCCAAACATAAGAGCACAGAATATTGTGAGAAACAAACTTGAAATGCCTATGGCTTCATTTGGTAATGTGAGCTGTTACAAAATGAAAACTCTAGTTGGATGAGAAACCTCACCCACTAAACAACCACCCTTGACATCTATTTTTATTTAAACTCAGGTAAATGTGGACACAAAACACATTTACTGCCAGTTAAAAAAATTAATAATTTGACAAAATAAAAAGGTTCCTATAGACGGAGTAAAATCATGCCAACTTCCTAAATTTTTAACTACTTTTGCAATTGTTTTCCAAGAACTTTACAACAGTTTCAAATGGATCCTAAAATCAAAAAAAGAAAACAGAATAACTAACCAAGAATCCCAGTATAGTAAGAAAGGGGAACATCAGTGTGATGAATTTTAAAGAGGCCTTGAGGATTTGTTATGAGACTGTACTCTTCCCACCCAGTCGTTCCCCAAACTAAATCTCCTTTCTTTAATTCTGGGTGCCCTGAATCCACCACTTGAGCCACTCCAAATCCTTCGATGGGCTGCATTTTACATAATCAACTTAATGAAAACTGAAAATTATATTTAAAAATCATTGAGAGTAAATAAATAAGAATTTGAAGTGCTTACAGAGCCAGGAGTGAAAGGGGAGAAATGAGGATCTTGATTAATAGACATGCGGGCTCTCATGTAAGGATCACAAGATAAGTAAAGATTCTTGACAAGAATTGCATTTGAGCCTTCCTCTACTTTCAATGAAATTGAACTTGCTTTCACCAACATGTCTGTTTCTTTTGGAAACCCTTCTACGTAGTTCTTTAATATCACCTGCTTGTTGCTCACCACTTCAACGTTGGCCGCCATTGTTGCTCTGCTTCTCCCTTGTTTAAGTCTGTTTCTTCCTTCTGTTGTTGAGACGTGGAGCAATGTTACAGTGATTTAAGTTTCCTTCATAGTTACGTCTGACGTGGTAGTTATACTTCATATTTAATTTTAATTTTAACTTTTATATTTTTCTAGCCCATATTTCACAGCAACATGTGGTCGGTGTCTGATTGACTGGTTAGTATATGGTTGTACTCAAGTTTGGTGGACATTACTCTGTGAGACAATTTCTTTTTTAAATTTTTTACTTCTAAGATGTACTTTGCCAGACGATTTTTTATTTACTCAAGGATCATTTAAAGTATATAAATATATTATTTCGAAATGTTTATGTCATAAATTTTGAAATTTTCATGATCTTTCATTTTTGTTAAGTAGATTTCACTCAAAATATATTTTTAAAATTATATATTATATACTAATTTTTTCTTACAATTAAATAAAGAAATGGAAAAAAAAATAAACAATGCAAGAAGAGGATTCTTGTCCAAAAACTTTATCTTAAATTATATTTTAAATAGTATAATATATAATGTATTATTTATTGAGTAATTAATAATTTTTAAATAAATAAATTATATTAACTTATCATTTAATTGATGAATACCATATTATTTGAGTTGAAATTTAAAATGAAATTTTGAGATATTTAGCAAGCACTCCAAAAATAATAATACTAAAATTAAAAATTATACAAAATATGACCGCATTTCTTTGGATGCATGTATAATTTGAATAAAGTTTGTGGCTTTAACTTATAATAGAGCAGATTGTACGAGCAATGTCCAATAAGCCCAATGGGTATTCTCACCGAGGTCCGTTCAACATTCTTAGGCTCATTATTTAATTTTCACAACTTCAAGCAACTATTTGGCGGAACAAAGATGGTGAGGTGGGGAAGCTTTTCCAACCGGTGGCATGGACAAAGACGGCCGTAATCGGCAGCGATCATCCGCACAAACCCGCAGAAGTTTTGAGCTTTACTAGTGGTGTTCCACGCGTTTTACGGCAGCAAGGACAGGTGGGGTGGATGACTGGCTCACAAGCTTCGGTTTGACACCTTGCTCGGCCGGTGAGGTGGTCGAAAATGGAAGAAAACAGGTGTCGGTTTCATGGGTTCGAGTCAAAATGAATCAAAATTGCTTCATCTTTTATTCTTGAATTTCATCGATAATAAAAAGATTCTAAAAATTTCAAAAATAAAACCTAGAAAGAATAGTCATGAAGATATTTTTTATTCTATTAACCATTATAAAATAAACAAACAATTAAAAAGAATAATATTATTATCAAATAGAATATTTAGAATGATAGAACATAAAAAGTTGAGATAATAGATTGATGATCATATAATAGAAATAGACTTTGTATTTCAAGAAACTAGTTTTTTTCTTTTTAAAATGAATCAATGAATATAATAATTTACTACGAGTAAGAAATTTTTTTATCTACTAATTTTTGAGATTATAAAGTTTTTAATAGAAATTAAAAGAAATACTAAAATTCAAAGATTCTAACATTAAGTAATTCAAGTTTTTTTTAGAAAATTAGAAAGGTACACAATTTATTTTTTTCTTCAAAAGACTAATAATGAATAAATCAATAGTTAAATAATAATATTATTTATATATCTTTAACATTAAGATTACCAAATATAGATTTTTAATAAAAAAAATTAATTGTAGGATAATTATTAGTTAGAGATATTTCCAATAGGCTTTCATATTTTTAAAATACAGAATTTTAAAAAACTTTTTTAATTAAAAAATTATTACGAAATTGAGGTCATCTTAAAATATGAGGCCTTAAGCGACTGCCTTATTCGCCTATATTTAAAGCTACCCTTGACGAATATTAGTACTAAAAGAATATGCGAAGACATTGATTTCGCCATTTGCTTGCAAACTAAATTTAATGTTAGGAACGAGGGAAATAGATAGAGAAGTTGAGGATTGAAGGTTTGGTTGATGGAATTTGAAACGATTTCATAGAGGTATTTATAGGATTTGAATTGAATGAAAGCAAGCTGCATGCGCCGAATTTTGAGAGGGATTATTTTTGCTTTAACTGATACAAACATTATTTACTAAAATGCCCTTACTTGAGACTTGGATAATAGATACTTGATGACAGAAGGCTACAGATACATACAAAGGACAAGTGCACGTACATGTTTTGTAACTTTGTATGATGATAGGAGAATTCAAAGGCAGCTCTAATAAATTAACAGAAAAACTGAAAAGGTGTTAATCTATTTTCAGCTTTTCCATTGTTATGTAAAATTATGCCCTTATGTTTGCTTTAAGCGCAAGCTCAGGCTATTCCCGTGGAACACACTTCTGAACTATTTCCCCTTATTGCTTGAAATGGCAACTTATGCTTCATTTTCATTTTGTTTCCCCAATTCATGTACCATCTATTCCTTCGTGAACTATTTCTTCTTGTTGCTTCAAATTGCAGCCTTTGCATAACTTTTTGTTTGCCCATTATGCATAAAAATTGTTTGGGTAAAATATCAGACAGGCCCCTCAAAGCCCTTCCAAGTGTATGGGGTAAATATCAGACAAACCCCTCGAAGCCCTTCCGGCTCAAGCAAGACGCCCCGAGGGGAACCTAGCCCGAGCAGTCCTTCCGGTCAAAGCCGGTCAAGGTCGAGAGCTCATTCCTCGCCGAGGTCGTCCTCGTGTCAAAGCCGGTCAAGGTCGAGAGCTCATTTCCCGCTCAAAGTCGTCCTTCGTGTCAAAGCCGGTCAAGGTCGAGAACCGAGCGCGTGTCTCCCCGCCGCATGCATTCCCGAGCACACTGGACAAGACCCGACCTGTGGCAACCCTACCTGCTTTTCTCGTAATCCCGCACACCTTTGATGTCTCGACTGTGGTCCCACATGGTGGAGTGGTGATATCGTTGTCGGTGGTCGGCACGCGCGTCCAAGGTGTCATCATTCCTCGCACGCTGCCCGACATGGTGATCCGCCACGTGAATCTGACTAAGGGAATGACCGTCATCCCTAGTGGAATATTCCGCCAAACCCGACCGCCGAGGGACCCGTATACCATTAGCGTGGAGTGGACAACTGGAAAGGAAAAGAGCGGAAAAGAAGAATATAAAAGGAAACGAAGGAGAACTAGCACAAGGGTTGGATTTTTTGATAGAGAAGGAGAAGTTGGATTCTCTCAGTAATCTTGACACGTGTTCTTCCTTTCCAAATTTCTCTCATCCGACTTCTCTAAAAACACCATTTACATCCAAAAAGGGGGCGAAATAATACCCTTTCATCTTTCCTGGCCTCCTCACTAGCGGAGATACCAAAAAGAGAAACCCGACATCGACTCGAGGGTCTGAGGGTTTTCGACCGGAACGCCCGACGACCCCGACCCGGTCAGGAGTGCAGTCCGGAAATCACCGCTCAAGAAGACAACGGAACCGAACAAAGGAGGCAATCCCGCCGAGCTTATCGCGAGCGTAAGGATCGGCATCGCTTAAAACCGCGAGCGTAAGGTTCGGACGCTCCTCAGCCGAGCTGCTTGAGGTACCGCTGAAGGTTCAAGCACCGCTGAGGCACGCGGAAAAGTCGCATCAACATCTTTTGCGCCTGCCTCGGATCGCAGACAAAAGCCCGATTTCCTAATACATCAAGACACACAAAACACAACGACGAGGGAAACAACCAAGAGGAGTAAGTCCCAAGAATCGATGACTCGAGAGAGTGGCCAACGAGGCCTGCAATGCGGAGATCTAGGAAAGGATGGATCGGATGGAAAACAGATCGAATTATGACCTCCTCATGCAAGAATCTGTGGAAGGACGAGAAAAGCCTCGCAACGATGTCCCGAGTCCAATCGAGGGAATGCTCATGTTCGGAAAACGCGGAGACGAAGCCCAAAGACCTAGGGCAACCGAATGTCATGCGAGAGAAGAAACAAACATGGAGGAAGGGGGTCTCGCCAACATTTGCAGGAGATGTCCCCAACCTCTCGTAAGTGAGGAGTCGGAGGGAGAGGTACGCAGTTGGCGCAAGTGGTGGAAGATCTTCTGGGAACCGAAAGAGTCCAAGTCGGCGAATAACGCCGGACAACGAATCTCTCTCTCCTGAGATTACGGGTGTCACGATCCCACGTGACTTTCGCTTCCTGATCCGCAATATTCGGGAAAGAGTGACCCATTAGTACACATAGAGCGTGCTCAATGACCGACAGGGGTGCAAGGTCCGCTGCCAAGACAGAGAGTGCATGGCCTTCCCGCCACCTCGAGGGAAGGGCGAGAGAATGGTACCGCAGCTCCCACTGGAAGTATCTCGAGTTTCGAATAGATGTGCAGTGAGTTCATGGAATAATTTCGGGCGCAGTGACCTCGAGGATGACACGATGGAGTCACGGAGGTGAGGCAGAAAGAAGGGAGTCCTCCGGAGTTTATCAAAAGATACCATAGATCTGGCCCCAGATCTCGGTGTGCTCAACCATCCCCAAGCTCTAAGTGGGATTAAAAGAGGGTGTTCTGACTGGGAGACCATGGTATAACCTCATGAGTCCTTCCGATCCGCTCATATTCTGGACGCTGCACGTAACAAATAAAACCGGACATGGTAATCAAGAAGAAAAGGCCGCTAAGTTCGAGGAGTGAACAAGTCACCGGAGCAAGACTGAAGGAGAAAGTGGAGTCCCGCCTGAGGGACACAGCTCCAAAGGCAGCAAGTGGACCGGCAGCCTCAGACAACCCGTGACGTAGAGTTCCCCACCGCTGGATGGTTCCCCAACCACCCCGCAGTCTCCGTGCCGGATCACAGAGAATATCAGGCCACGATGGCCATACATCCCGCAACCACCCACCGAGTAGACTCAGGCGAGCCATAACAGGGTGATCGCCATCGCCACCCCCACCGAAGCTTCCCGAGGGATGAGGCGCCCAAGTAGTGGAACAGAGCCCCGCCATACAACAAGATAATGAGTCAAGGTATCTCTCAAGAGATACTTCAGTGGTCGAGGAGCGTGGATCGCCGAGCCCTCCAACGCCGATGACCACGCCACCAAGCAAGTGAGCAAGGGCGCTCGCTGCTTCCATGGAGACCATGGTCACACCACATCACTGTGCCGTGATTTGAAAACCGTAGTAAGATTTAGTCGAAATCGATACCGGATGAGTTCGTAGGCGAGGGCACCCTGTAGTCGAACAACAGTCGAGGAAGGTGACCGTGCCTATGAAATAGACATGTAACCGCCATCCACGAGAGTAATTTCATGTGGTCCAACGATGGCCTAAGTTCTAACAGGCCCGAAAAATTATTACAGATATGTCACCGCCTGCCGAGAAGTCCTGCTTCATCGCCTCCCGCGCCAAGGCCAAGCGTTCGGCAATGCCAATCATGTGGATGTATGAAGATGAAGAGGGGTGCCAGACTCTCACCGAAGATGCCCCGTGGTTAAAGCCAATGTAGTGAATAAGCGAAGTTGACCGAATATTGGTCGATCTCGGGAGCTCTGTAGATATTCTTTTAAATCCACACTCGAGGATTTAGAATAAGCAGCGCGAGCCCTCGAGCATACGAGCACTTCCTCAAGGGGTTCTGGGAGGAAAGCTAATACCTCTAGGAATCATCAAGTCAAGCAGAACTACGGGCTCAAAACCTTTCGAGAAGAACATGATGCCGGATTTCGTGGTGGTAGATGAAACCAACCCATATCAAAGCGATTCTGGGAGGCCATTTACGAGGATCACCCAACGCGTGGTGTCCACCCATTACCCAGCCCTAAAGTATCGAGTAAACGGGGCTATAGGGTCGTGAAAGGCAGCCAAAGCGGTGGCGAGGAGTCGCTGCGCAAGAGCCGCCAAAGAAACTACGCAGATCACCTCGCTAGACACGAGGGCGTAATCGAGGAACCAAGGCAAGAGCCGCAGAGAAGTCGGAGGAGCTCGAGGTGAGAACAGATGACCCCGAGAAGAAATCCGAACCTGCCGAGCCTTAGCGAGCCGTCAAGGAAAAGTCAGGAATGCCCGCGAGCACACGCAGATGTGTTCGCATGGACGCATGATGATACGCCCGGATCAACCCGGAGGCGGCGTGTCACAGTCGGCAAGACGGAGAGATGCTGTTCTGAAAGCGTAAGAGGAGGTGCGTGAACCGTGAGAGATACGAAGCCATCAACCGCGAGGTTGAAAAGTCACTGAAAGCTGGATTCACACGGAGGTGTCCCACCTCGAATGGATCTCGAATGTGGTCAGCGAAGAAAGCAAATGGGAAATGGAGAATGTGTGTTGATTTCACAGATTTGAACAAGGCCTCGCCTCGAAAGATAGCTTTCCACTACCAAAGATAGACTCAACCGGTGGACTCTACTAGCAGGCACCAAGTTGCTTAGCTTCATGGATGCATTCTCGTGATATAACCAAATTCCCATGCACCAATCGACGAGGAGTGTACGATTTCATCACCAATCGTGGGTCAGATCACATAAGGTCATGCCTTCTACCTAAAGAATGCAGGGCAACGATCGTAGGCTAGTGAATAAGGTTTTCAAGCCACTGATCGGCCTGACCATGGAGGTATATGTAGATGACATGATCACCAAGTCTGAGACGCTGAGAGCATGTAAAGCATCTAGAGGAGACCTTCGCCTCCCAATGAAGTACCGAATGAAGTTAAACCCCGAAAATGTGCTTTGGAGTGAGTTCTGGAAAATTCCTAGGCTTTACGGCGAGTCACAGGGGATCGAGGCCAATCCGAGAAGATCGTAAGCAGATGATAGAAATGAGGTCCCTCAGAACCTCAAGCGAGATACAGAGTCTCGACCGCAAGCTAGCGGCCCTCAACAAGTTCAGTATCTCGAGCCACTCGATAATGCCGAGTCTCTTCCATGAAACGAAGAAGGGCAGTGAAGACGAAATGGACGCCCGAATGCGAGGAGGCTGCCCAAAGAAATGAAAGAGTATTTCGCTAAAAGTCTCAAGCATCACAACACCTCGAAAGCGAGGAGAGGTAACCGTCATTTCTGACGTCAGATCCCACCAAGCAAATGCTCCGGCCTCCGAAGGTGAGGAATCAGAGCAATCATA
>CM046811.1:52519890-52530416 GCA_025617385.1 Murraya koenigii | reverse complement strand
CAATATGTGAGCTTTCCGCTCAACAGGAACCTTCAACAGATCTCAACATCGAACGCTCAATCTTCGCTGCTTTAAATAAGACTGATCCTTCCGTCGAATAAGCTCGAGTGATTGCCTCCTTGTCCCGGCTCACTGCCTTCTTCGTAACGCTGATTTCCTGACCGCACTCACGTAAAACCGGTCAAGGGTCGCCGGCTTTCCTACGAAACCCTCCGACGCCAAGTCAAGAATCGGTTTCTTTTTGGTATCTCCTTAGCTGAGGAGACCTGAAAGATGAAAGGGGTATTATTTCGCCTTTTGGATGTAAATGGTGTTTTTAAAGAAAGTCGATGAGAGAAATTTGGAAAGGAAGAACTCGTGTCAAGTTACGTAGAATCCAACTTCTTCTCAGATCAAAATCCAACCCTTCCGTGAATTCAAATGCCAACCCTCGTGCCGCTCTCCTTCGCTTCCTTTTATATTCTTCTTTTCCCGCTTTTTCCTTTCCAGTCCGCTCCACTCCCACGCTTAATGGTATCTCGGGTCCCTCTCGACAACATGTTTGGCTAATATTCCTTGTGGATGAGCTACTGCTCCTTTAATCCGATTCACGTGGCCGATCACCATGCCTGCAAGCGCAGTGGAATGATGACACCTTGGTGGCACGTGCCGATCACCGACAACAATGGTCATCTCTCCACCATGTGGGACCCTTGTCGACATCAAAAGGTGTGCCGTGATTCTCGAGATAACGTGGCCTGGCTGTCCTGGCTCTGGTCTTGTCCACCAGTGCTCGTGGATCTCGCATGAGCAGGAGCGATGTGCTCTGGCCTCGACCTTGACCAGCCTTTAACCTCAAGGATGACCTCGAGCGTGCAAGGAGCCTCGACCTGACCAGCCTTGACCGTAGGATGACCTCGAGCAGTGCAAGGAGCTCTCGACCTCGACCAGCCTTGACCTGAGGATGACCTCGAGTGCAAGTGAGCTCTCGACCTTGACCAGCCTTTGACCCGAGGGGTTACTCTGCCAGGTTACCATCGGAGTCTTGCTCGAGCCTGAAGGGCTTCGAGGGGTTTGTCCGATATTTACCCCATACACCTGAAGGGCTTTTGAGGGCCTCGTCTCGATATTTTACCCAAACACCAGCCCCCGGCTCTAGTCTTTTGAGTGAAGCGAGATAAGACTGAAACTCAAGAATGATGGGCCAATCCGCGCCTTTTACACTTCCCCATGCTTCCCAAACTGCTCCGCCACTTGAATCATTTCTCATTTAAGACGGACACGTGGTCGATCCCACCACAGATTTGAAATTGAAAGGACGCGACCCAAAAGGTCGTGGTCCCTCGAAACGCACGCCGCCACCGAAAGGACGCTCTTCCTCTTTAAAAATCCCCGACTTCTTCACTGCTCCTCTATTTGCTTACTTCTCATTCGAATTCAAAATTCATCCGCTCTCCCTCGCTTATCTGGCCTTCTTCTTTCTCGCTAGGCGGCTTCCGGCCACCCACACTTCCTTTGTGTCCGTGTACCACTCAATTTTCCATTTCACCACTGCTTCTTCCTCTCGCGATCTTGTTATTCCATACCCTTAAAATGTCGACCCCAAAGAACCCCTGTAGGATGTCACCGGAGGACTCTTCCTTCTAGCTGAGGCACAGCCTCCGAGTATAATCCCCGTGAGGGATTCTAGTCCCGAGAGGGACTACCCGCTACCGAGACCCACCAAGCATCGTAGGGTAAGGGCCAACCAGAGGTCCGAGCGTGGGAATACCCCATTGACTACTTAGAATGTCAAACCACTCAATCTGAGTTGAATGCACTTAGGGAAACCTACCACATTCCCGATAGTGTAATTCGAGGTTGCCAGCAGGGTGAAATCCCTCACCGCCCCCATGGGTTTACAACCTTCTATTCGGAGTGCTTCAGATGGGGGTTAGGCCGCTCTCCAACCTTTATTTTGGCCGGGTTTTGTCTGGTTTCGCCTCGCCCTCGGGCAATCGAACCCGAATGGGTGGAGAGTCCTTTCCGGCTCTTCGCTTTGTGGAAACGCCGCGATCCGGATGAGCCCTTGGTAGGGAAATCGACACCTCTACCAACCTTAAGTGTAGCCCAAAGGATGCCGGTTGGTATTATCTTACCTCCACCAAGCGGTAAGAAGCCCATCACCGATCTCCCTACCTCCGTGGCAACCGGAAGAGCAAATTCTTCTTCGCTGGGAGAGTGGGGCACGCAGACTCAGTAGCGAGGGAGTTCCTCCAGCCCGCTGGCATTTCGCGATTCCGTGTCATTTATCCGCTTTGTGAATTTTATTTTAGTTCCTCTACTCAGCTCTGCTTTCATTGTCTTGCTCTGTTGTTTTTTGCAGCCTCCCGAGTGCTTCTTATTCAATTAATCAGCCACTCGAGCACGCAGTGCAGATCGCTTCTGCAAACGCAAGCTCGCGGCAGGAGTCGTTGACACCTCGAAGCTTTTAGAGTCCAATCTAGTTCCAAGTGAAGAAATGATCGCGGTGATGCGCGAAGCCGCTGCACAGCGCTGGGGACAATCAAGTCACGAGCACCTCAAAAGACCACGAGCCGAAGGAGGTGCCCCACCTCCACCACTCGAGCTTCGCTTCCTTCTTCTGCCTCAGCAGTCGAAAGGCAGGCAGAGTGGTCCTCCTCGTAGGAGATAGAGGACTGCTCCCAAACCAAGAAGCAGTGCAGGAGCAGTAGTCACCCACTGCTCCGAGCCTTACCGTAAGGCTTTTAATGAAGAGTCGACCGACAGTGTTTCTCGATGAGATAGAATCCTCGCTCTCCCTAGCGCCAGGCAGTATCTTCCAACTGGCCTCTCTCGAAGCATTGGTATCTCGCGACTGTGCTCAACGAGATTACTCCGAGTTCCCGTGAAGAACTCCGAGCAAAGGTTCGTGAGCTCGAGCAGTGCTTTGAATGAGCGTAAGGAGGAGAATCGAAGTCACTGGAGGAAAATATAAATTTTGCAGAGAAATACAGCAGTGGCCGACTCAAGGTCTCGGGCTTGAAAGCGGAGTTGGTCGAGGTCAAGAACGAGTCAAGCATGCTCTGAAAGACCCGATACTCGTAAGTCTTGTTACGAGCAGCTCATGGAGGGAGAAGTCGCCTGCCTTCGTGAGCAACAGACACTCAAGGTCCAGCTTGCCATCGAGTACAACATCAAGCGCACTCCAGCCACGATCGCCTCGATGTATGCTTTTGGCAAGGCATACCTCGGCCGACATGTCCACGGTCAAGGGTATGTAACTGAGTACATGAGCAACCTCAGTAGCTACTTCATCCGAGCCCTAAGGTGTGGTCACGAGCCGGCCCTCTTCTTCCAAAGGCTCCTCCCGCCGGTGACCTCCTCCCGCTGATGCTCCGCCGATGTTCCCGCTGAAGCTCCGCTGGCTCACGGTGTCCTTCCTCCCGCCTCCTCCCGCTGCTGGTCCCGGCCGATGTTCCTGCCGATGCCGATGTTCCCGTCACTGATGTCGCTTCTTCCCCACTGCTGTCGAATAACTTGACACTTTTTTTTTTTTTTTTTTTTACATATGTAATCTTTTCACTTGAAATAAAGAGATACATGTTTTCAACAATTCTATTGACTCGCTAGTGTACATACATTCCTCGCCTTCTACGCTGAGTTAACTTTGAATGTGCTCACTGAGTAAAAATTTTCTAAGTATTGACATCCTATTTTCATTCATGAATGCATGGTAGAGTTTTGCTCGACTTAGGCTAAAAAGGCTTTATGTCAATTTTATGAGTTCATTTGACTTGCTTGAGCCTCAGATTTGGCTCTCGCTAGACAACGTCCCGCCTCGAGCTTAGCCTAGGGACTTTTGGACAAGGGGTTCCTTGAACTCCTGCCGGGCATGTAATTGACCCGAGCTTCTTCTCATATTACTCCCGCCTCGGTCTTCAAATGACCCGAGCTATACACCGTCCCGCCTAATGAGTTAGGCTTGAGACTTCATGCATAGGAGCTCTTCTTCTCCTCGAGCCTTTTAATCGACCCGAGCTTCCGATTCACTCCCGCCTCGGTTTTCAACAACCCGAAGCTGGCACCGTCTCCGCCTAATGAGTTAGGCTTGGGACTTCGGCCGAGGAGCTCTTCTTCCGCTCGAGTCTTTAATCGACTCGAGGTTCTCGATTCACTCCCGCCTCGGTTTTCAACAACCCGAGCTTGGCACCGTCCCGCCTAATGAGTTAGGCTTGGGACTTCATGCATAGGAGTTCTTCTTCCCTCGAGCCTTTAATCGACCCGAGCTTCGATTCACTCCCCGCCTCGGTTTTCAAATAACCCGAGCTTGGCACCGCCCCGCCTAATGAGTTAGGCTTGGGACTTCATGCCGAGGAGTTCTTCTTCCGCCGAGTCTTTTAATTGACTCGAGGTCTTCCGATATCACTCCCGCCTGGTTTTCAAACAATCCGAAGCTGGCACCGTCCCGCCTAATGAGTTAGGCTTGGGACTTCATGCCGAGGAGCTCTTCTTCTCTCGAGCCTTTAATCGACCCGAGGCTTCGATTCACTCCCGCCTCGGTCTTCAAACAACCCGAAGCTTGGCACCGCCCCGCCTAATGAGTTAGGCTTGGGACTTCATGCACGAGAGTTTTTCTTCCTCGAGCTTTTAATCGACCCGAGCTTCCGATTCACTCCCGCCTCGGTTTTCAACAACCCGAAGCTTGGCACCGTCCCGCCTAATGAGTTAGGCTCGGGACTTCCGCCGAGGAGTTTCTTCTCCGCCGAGTCTTTTAATCGACTCGAGGTCTTCGATAATACTCCCCGCCTCGGTTTTCAAATAACCCGAAGCTTAGCACCGTCCCGCCTAATGAGTTAGGCTTTGGGACTTCCGCCGAGGAGTTTCTTCTTCCGCCGAGTCTTTTAATCGACTCGAGGTCTTCCGATAATACTCCCGCCTCGTTTTCAACAACCCGAAGCTGGCAACCGTCTCCGCCTAATGAGTTAGGCTCTGGGACTTCTGCCGAGGAGTTCTTCTTCTTCCATTCTTTATTTTGAACTTGCATTATAAATGCCGTTCTTATTTTTACATACATTTGTACTTTTACATATCCCATCTTGGATGAAATATTTACATTAGCATTTCAATACAAGAAAACCTATTGAAAATACTTCCTCGTGAGTCATGCTGCTCCATGGCCTCTCGACCTCCTCGTCCATCCTGACGAGCCACCCAGATGCTCCCGGTCCCGCTAGTTGAGTGACTCGACATGGACCTTCCCAGCTTGGTCCAAGTACACCTTGTCTCGGGTCTTTTGTGCTCGTTGACTTTCCTCAATACCCAATCACCCACCTGAATCCAGTGAACGTGTACCTTCCGATTGTAATAACGAGCCACTCTTTGTTGATATTCCGAGATCTCGGCAGCCTATCCTTTCTCTTTTTCTTCCAAAGAAGTCCAGCCCGCACACATCTCGCTCGTTGTTTCGCTCCTCGTCAAGTGCTCTCGTCCGATGTGTCCCCATTCCTATCTCACTGGAACCACCGCTCAGTGTCCAAATGCCAAGGAGAATGGGGTCTCTCCAAGGGCTGCTTGCGGTGTGGTTCTCAGAGGCCCACAAGACACCAGTGCACTCATCCACCCAAGCCCCTTTTGCTCGCCCAAACTTTGTCTTCAAGAGGCGCTTTATAGTTTTATTCATGGCCTCTACTTGCCCATTGGCCTCGTGAGTGCGAGGGAGAGCAAAACTTCAACTCTATCCCTGTGTTCCGACTGTAAGTCTCTCGAACTTGCCATTATCAAACCGCCTCCCATTATCTGAGTGACTAATGTACGAGGAATCCCATACCGCAAATCACATTCTTCCAAATGAAATCGCTGGTTTTACCTTCCGCGATGTCGCTCAAGGCTCCCACTTCGACCCATTTGGTGAAGTAATCAATCGCGACTACGGCATGGGTGGCATGGACGCTCTCCTTTCTAAGCAGCGGGCCCAATCAAATCTATTCCCCATCGAGCAAATGGCCATGGCGAATCCATCGCCGTAAGGTTCTCCTGAGGTCGAGTCGTGGTTAGCAAAGCTCCGCAGCTCTCAGCATCTGCCTTCTCCCGAGCATCTGGTGCACGCGGGCCAAAATACCCTTGCCTCAAGGCCTCGAAAGCCAAGGACCTCGAACCTGAGTGATTTCCACAGACTCCTCGGTATCTCCTGAGGATCGAATCAGCCTCCTCTGGTCTAAACACCGCAGCAAGCGGAGAGTGTACCTCGCCTATATAAGACCCCATCGATGAGAGTGTACCGGCCGCTTGGCACCTCAATTTCCTTGCTCTGCTTTTATCACCGGCACCGTCCCTTCCTCGAGGTAGGAGATGATCTACCGCATCCGTGTGTTGCTCGCTGTTAGTTCATCACCTGTCCTCCCGCCGATACTCGAGCAGTGCTTTGACTTCGAGAGGGATAGATTTTGAAACTTGGGGTCCGAGGTGGCTGCCATGCGAGCTATCATATCCGCCGAAAATTCTTCCCCTGGATCCGCTCCACCTCGACACCTGGAATTTTTCATTACCGCCTTACCTTCCAAGGTAGGCATCCATCTTCTCCCTTCGCCTCGAAAGCTCTCGCCGAGGTGATTAGTTACCAACCGCGAGTCCGCTCTAAGCTTTATTTCCTCCGCTTACTACCGAGGCGAGCTTCAAGCCCGCTATTACGCCTTCATATTCTGCCCGATTGCTGGTGACTTCGAACTCTAATCTCACAACAGACAGCATCTCCGCCTCCTCCGACCTTCGAGCACCACCCCCGCCTCCCGCCTCCCCGACTTCCACATGATCCATCTACCGTGACTACCCATGTTTTGGTCAAGCCTCGGAGCTTGACGAGGGTTCGCCTCCGCCTCTTTTCCCTCGCTGCACCTCGACCACCTAAGCTCGGCTAAAGATTGTGCTTTTATGGTCGCTCGGGTCGGTAATTAGCGTCAAACTCGCTTAACTCCACCGACCATTTAACCAACCTTCCAGAGGTCTCGTGCTTGTGTAGTAGTTTGCCTCGAGGGTCAGGTTAGTCAAGCACCACCACCGAATGTGCTTGAAAATAAGGCCCCGCCTGGCCGCCGTGACTGTGGCTAGAGCCCACTTCTCCATGGTCGATACCGAGCTTCGCTCCAAGAACGCCTCGCCGTGTAATACATGTGACATCAGACTCCGATTCCTCCCTTATCGAATCGAGCTCATGCCCATCGGATACGGCCAAGCATGTAAACAAGACTCTCCCGCTCGAGGTGTCGACAAGAATCTGAGCTTTTAGCAAATACTCTTTCACCGCTGAACGCCTCGTGATTCTAAGGCCCATTTCGCCTTTCCCGCCTTCTTCATTTCCCGAAGAAGACTCTCAGATTTATCAGCTGGCTCGAGATACGAACCCGCTGAGGGACGCTAGCTCACGGGCCGATCAGATCTCCTCGAGGTTACGAGGGACCCTCATTTCTATCACCGCCTCCGATCTTCTCCTGATTGGCCTCGATCCCCCGTGACTCACCATAAAGCCTAGGAATTTTCCCGAACTCACCCAAAAGCACATTTTTCTGGGTTTAACTTCATCTCTAGACTTCCTCAGAGTGCGAAGGTCTCCTCTAGATGCTTTACATGCTCCTCCGCCTCTAGACTTGGTGATCATGTCATCTACATATACCTCCATAGTCCGACCGATCAATGGCTTGAAAACCTTATTCACTAGCCTCCGACACGCTGCTCTCGCATTCTTTAGGCCGAAGGCATGACCTCAGAAGCAAGACATATCTCGATCGGTGATGAAAGCTCGACACCCTCGTCTGATCGGTGCATGGAATTTGGTTATATCCCGAGAATGCATCCATGAAGCTAAGCAACCCGTGTCTCCGCCAGTAGTCCACCAACTGGTCTATCTTTGTAGTGGAAAGCTATCTTTCTAGCAGCCTTGTTCAAATCTGTGAAATCAACACACATTCTCCATTTCCCATTTGCTTTCTTCACCAAGACCACATCTCGAGATCCATCTCGGTAGACACCTCCGTGATGAATCCCGCTCAGCAGCCTTTTCAACCTCGCAGCTGATGGCTTCAGATCTCTCCCGGTTCACGCACCTCCTCTTCGCTTCACCGGCTTAGCATCTCTCCGCATCGCCACCGCGGACACGCCACCTCCGGGTCGATCCTGCATATCATCATGCGTCCATGCGAACACATCCGCGGTGCTCGCAGCATTCCACCAACTTTTCCTTCAACGGCTCGCTAAGGCCTCGAGCCGATCTCTGACCTTCTTCCTGGGTCATCTGCTTTCACCCCGAGCTCCTCCAGCTTCCCACCGGCTCTTGCCTCCGCTCTCGATTCTCGCCTCGTGTTCTAGCTGAGGTGATCTCAGATTGTTTCTTTCATGGCCACAAGATAGCAGCCTCGCCACCCTTTCGCTCGCCTTTCACGAACTCCTATAGATCCCATTTACTCGACACTTTAGTGGCTAGGTAATGGTGGACACCACGCATTGGTCGATCCTCATAAATGGCCTCCCAGAATCGCCTCGATATGGGTCGGTTTCATCTACCACCACGAAATCCAAAGATCATGTTCTTCTCGAAAGGTTTCGAGCCCACGGTTACCGCCAACTCGATGATTCCTAGAGGTATTAGCTTTCTCCCCGAACCCCTTCAAGGAAGTGCTCAGATGCTCGAGGCTCACTACCGCTATTCCTAAATCCTCGAGTGTGGATTTAAAAGAATATCAACCGAGCTCCCGAATCAACCAATATTCTGGTCAACTTCCTTATTCGCTACATTGGCTTTAACCACTGTGGCATCTTCGTGGGGTACAAAGACCCCTCTTCATCTTCATCTCGTCCACATGATTGGCACCGCCGAACCTTGGCCTTCTCGGCCAGCAGGAGCAGCTGAATCAGACTTCTACCAGCAATGCAGATATCTCGCAATAATTTTTCCGGCCCCGTTAGAACTTCCTGCCATCGCTGACCAACCGAAATTACTCTCGTGGATGGCGGTTCAGATCTATTTCATAGGCCCGGTCACCTTCCTCACCGTTGTTCAACCACCGGTGCCCTCCTTCTATTAACTCATCCGTATCGATTTCTAACTAAATCTTCTACCTGGTTTTTCAAATCACTAAGACCGCTGATGCGGCGTGACCATGGTCTCCATGGAAATGTAATAAGTTCTCTAACCGGGTCAAAATTTTCAAGTGTAGTATCATATTAAATGCCTGAACGTCAACTCGCCTAGAATTGTACACGTGTATAACTATATTATCCTTAATTGTGTGGCAAAAATTTGTCTTTTTGGGCGCTGTATACATTAAATTGATAAAGCAACGGACTGTACTATCTTTTATGCATTCTATTGAAGTTTAGTTCGATATCTATTAAGTATTAACCATAATAATTGTTGATGCAGCTTTTCCCGCGTGCCTCAACAAAGGCTTCTCAACCTTCCAACAAGATCTCCAAACATACCGAGCAGGAACGTCTCGAACCTTCTCGTCATGGCTTTAAACAAGACTCGATCCTTCCGCTCGCAATAAGCTCGAGCAGGATTGCCTCCTTTGTCCTGGCTCCGCTATCTTCTTCGTATCAGCTGATTTCCTGACCGCACTCACGTAAAACCGGTCGGGGTCGCCAGGCTTTCCGACGAAACCCTCCGACGCTCAAGTCAAGAATCGGGTTTCTTTTTTGGTATCTCCTTAGTGAGGAGACCTGAAAGATGAAAGGGTATTATTTCGCCCTTTTGGATGTAAATGGTGTTTTTAAAGAAAGTCGATGAGAGAAATTTGGAAAGGAAGAACTCGTGTCAAGTTACGTAGAATCCAACTTCTCTCTCAGATCAAAAATCCAACCCTTCCGTGAATTCAAATGCCAACCCCTCGTGCTGCTCTCCTTCGCTTCCTTTTATATTCTTCTTTTCCCGCTCTTTTCCTTTCCAGCCGTCCACTCCCACGCTAACGGTATCCGGGTCCCTCCGACAACAGTGTTCGCTGAATATTCCCTGTGGATGAGCTACTGCTCCTTTAACCCGATTCACGTGGCGTGATCACCATGCCCGCAAGCGTGCAGTGGAATGATGACACCTGGTGGCATCGCGTCGATCACCGACAACAGAGGTCATCTCTCCACCATGCGGGACCCTTGTCGACATCAAAAGCGCGTGCTAGATTCCGAGATATCGTGGCCGGGCCGCCTGGCTCTGCCTTGTCCACCGTGCTCGCGGATCTCTCACGAAGCAGAGTGATGATGCTCCTGGCCATCGACCTCGACCAGCCTTTAACCTCGAAGGATGACCCCGAAGCAGTGCAAGCGAGCCTCGACCTCGACCACCTGACTGTAGGGACGACCTCGAGAGAGGCAGCGAGCCCTCGACCTCGACCGCCTCGACCGAGTGACGACCCCGAGCAAGCGAGCCTCCCGATCTCGACCAGCCACCGAGTGGCTACTCCGCCAGTTACCACTCCAAGTCTCGCCTGAACTCTAGGGCTGAGGCGCTTTATCTCGACATTTACCCCATACACCCATGGCCTGTGAGGTACCGTCTGATATTTTCACCCAAACAATAA
>CM046811.1:52508467-52519790 GCA_025617385.1 Murraya koenigii | reverse complement strand
ATGTTGATGCAGCTTTTCCCGCTGCCTCAACAATGCTTCGAACCTTCCAACAAGATTCTCCAAACAACTGAGCAGAAATGTCTCAAACTTCGTCATGGATCCAAACAAAGGTTCTCGATCCTTCCGCCGCAATAAACTCGAGCAGATTGCCTCCTTCGCCTCGCTCACTGCCTTCTTCGTATCAGCTGATCTCCTGACCTGCACTCACGTAAAACCGAGTCAAGGGTCGCCGAGCGAAATCCTACGAAACCCTCCGACGCCAAGTCAAGAATCGGGTTTATCTTTTAGTATCTCCTTAGTGAGGGAGGCCTGAAAATGAAAGGGTATTATTTCGCCCCTTTTGGATAAGTATGGTGTTTTAGAGAGAATCGATGAGAGAATTTGAAAAGAAAGAACCTCAGATCAAGTTACGTATCCTTTCTCGAATCGTAGGTAGAACCTCTCTGTATCAAAAATCCAACCTTCGAGAATCAATTTTTCAACCTCTTTGTGAATTAGAAATGCCAACCCTTGTGCCGCTCTCCTTCGCTTCCTTTTATACTGCTTTTTCCCGCTCTTTTCCTCTCCAGCCGTCCACTCCCACGCCTAATGGTATCCGGGTCCCTCCGACACCTGTGTTTGGCTGAATATTCCTCGGGATGAGCGACCGTCCCCTTAACCCGATTCACGTGGCCGCATCACCATGCTCGCAAGTGCGCAGGAATGATGACACCTTGGTGGCACGTGCCGATCACCGACAACAAAGGTCATCTCTCCACCATGCGGGACCCTTGTCGACATCAAAAGGTGTGCCGTGATTCCGAGATAATCGGCCTGGGCCGCCTGGCTCTGGTCTTGTCCAACTGTGCTCGTGGATCTCTCATGAAAGGTGAGAGATGTGCTCTGGCCTCGACCTGACCAGCCTTGACCGAAGGATGACCTCGAGCGTGCAAGGAGCTCTCGACCTGACCAGCCTTTGACCGAGGGATGACCTCGAGCAGTGCAAGGAGCCTCGACCTCGACCAGCCTTGACCGAGCGATGACCCCGAGCAGTGCAAGGAGCCTCGACCTGACCAGCCTTGACCGTAAGGACCGCCTGCCAGGTTCCCTGATGCCTTGCTTGAGCTGGAAGGGCTTCGAGGGGTTTGTCCGATATTTACCCCATACACCTGGAAGGGCTTTGAGGGCCTCGTCTCGATATTTTACCCAAACACCAGCCCCCGCTTAGACTTTTGAGTGAAGCGAGATAAGACTGAAACTCAAGAATGATGGGTCGACTCATGCCTTTTACTCTTCCCCATGCTTCCCAAACTGTCCCGCCACTCGAATCATTTCTCATTTAAGACGGACACGTGGTCGATCCCACCACAGATTTGAAATTCGAAAGGACGCCGACCTAAAAGGTCATGTCCTCGAAACGCACGCCGCCACTCGAAAGGACGCTGCCTTCCTCTTTAAAAATCCCCAACTTCTTCAATCGCTCTCTATTTGCTTACTTCTCATTCGAATTCAAAATTCATCCGCCTCCCTTGCTTATCGGCCTTCTTCTTCTCGCATGGCGGCTTCCGGCCACCCACACTTCCCTTCAGTGTTCGTGTACCACTCAATTTTCCATTTCACCACTGCTTCTTCCTCTGCATCTTGTTAGTCCATACCCTTTGTAAAAAATGTCAGATCCCCAGCAACCCCGTAGGATGTCACCGGAGGATTCTTCCTCTTCTAGTGAGGCACAGCCTCTGAGTATAATCCCCGTGAGGGATTCTAGTCCCGAGAGGGAATTACCCGCTACCGAGACCCACCAAGCATCGTAGGTAAGTGGCCACCAGAGGTCCGAGCGTGGGAATACCCCATTGATTACTTAGAATGTGAAACCACTCAATCTGAGTCGAATGCACTTAGGGAAACTTACCACATTCCCGATAGTGTAATTCGAGGTTGCAGTGCAGTGAAATCCCCACCGTCTCCCACGGGTTTACAACCTTCTATTCGGAGTGCTTCAGATGGGGTTAGCCGCCTCCAACCTTTATTTTGGCCGGGTTTTGTCCTGGTTTCGTCCTGCCCTCGGGCAACCGAACCCGAATGGGTGGAGAGTCCTTTCCGGCTCTTCGCTTTGTGGAAACGTCACGACCGGATGAGCCCTCGGTAGGGAAATCGACACCTCTACCAACCTTAAGTGTAGCCCAAAGGATGCCGGTTGGTATTATCTTACCTCCAACTCAAGGGTAAGAAGCCCATCACCGATCTCCCTACCTCCTGTGGCAACCGGAAGAGCAAATTCTTCTTCGCTGGGAGAGCTGGGCACGCCTGACTTCAGAATCGAGGAGTCCCTCCATCTCCGCGCAGATTTCGCGATTCCGTGTCATTTATCCGCCTTGTGAATTTTACTTTTAGTTTCTCTACTCAGCCCTGCTTTCATTGTCTTGCTCCTGTTGTCTTTTTTTGCAGCCTCCCGGTGCTTCTTATTCAATTAATACTCGCCTCAAACACGTGCGAAGACCGCTCTTGCAAACGCGAGCTCGCAGGTGGAGTCGCTGACACCCCTGAGCTTTTAGAATCCAATTTAGTTCCAAGTGAAGGAATGACCGGCAGGATGCGGAGATGTTGCACATGCGCTGGGACAATCAGGCTCGCGAGTACCTCAGAAGACCACGAGCCGAGCGAGGTGCCCCACCTCCATCACCGAGCTTCGCCTCCTTCTTCTGGCTCTAGCAGGCGTGTGGTCCTCCTCGAGGAGACAGTAGGACTGCTCCCCAAACTAGCAAGCAGGCAGGAGCAGTAGTCACCCTACTGCTCCGAGCCTTACCGTAAGGCTTTTAACGAAGAGTCGACCGACTGTGTTTCGGATGAGATAGAATCCTGCTCTCCTCAGCGCTGCGGCAAGATCTTCCAACTGGCCTCCTCTCGAGCATCGGTATCTCGCGACTGTGCTCAACGAGATTACTCCGAGTTCCCGTGAAGAACTTCGAGCAACGGTTCGTAGCTCGGAGCAGCTTTGAATGAGCGGTATGAGGAGAATCGTGTCACTGGATCTAAAATATAAATTTTGGCAGAGAAATGCAGCAGGGCTCGACTCAAGGTCTCCTGGGCTTGAAAGTGGAGTTGATCGAGGTCAAGAACGAGTCAAGCACGCCTGAAAGACCCGGATACTCGTAAGTCTTGTTACGAGCAGCTCATGGAGGGAGAAGCTCGCTGCCTTCGGGAGCAAATTGACACTCAAGGTCCAGCCTTGCCACCGAGTACAACACTCAAGGCACTCCACCACGATCGCTTTATGTATGCTTTTGGCAAGGCATACCCCAGCCGACATGTCCAAGGTCAAGTGGTATGTAGCCGAGTACATGAGCAACCTCGTAGCTACTTCATCCGAGCCCTGCGTGTGGTCAGCTGAGCCAGCCCTCTTCTTCCAAGGCTCCTCCCGCCAAGCTCCCCGCCGGTGACCTTCCTCCCGCCAAGCTCCCGCCGTGTCCTTCCTCCCGCCCCTCCCGCCGGTGGTCCCGCCGCCGCCGATGTTCCCGATGCCGATGTCGCTTCTTCCTCCCGCTGTCAATAACTTGACACTTTTTTTTTTTTTTTTTTTACATATGTAATCTTTTCTCATGAAATAAAGAGATACATGTTTTGAACAATTCTATCGATCGCTAGTGTACACACATTCTTGTCTTCTACGCTGAGTTAACTTTGAATGTGCTCACGAGTAAAAAATTTTCTAAGTATTGACATCCTATTTTCATTTATGAATGCATGGTAGAGTTTTGCTTCGACTTAGGCTAAAAAGGCCTTATGTCAATTTTATGAGCTCATTTGACTTGCTCGAGCCTCAGATTTGGCTCTTGCTAGATAACGTCCCGCCCGAACTTAGGCTCTAGAGACTTTGGACAAGGGTTCCTTTGAACTCCTGCCGGCCTCAGAATCGACCCAACTTCTTCTCATATTACTCCCCGCCTCGGTCTTCAAATGACCCGAAGCTTAGCACCGTCCCGCCTAATGAGTTAGGCTTGGGACCTCATGCATAGGAGTTTTCTTCTCCTCGAGCCTTTTAATCGACCCGAGCTTCGATGATACTCCCGCCTCGGTTTTCAACAACCCGAAGCTTGGCATCGTCCCGCCTAATGAGTTAGGCTTGGGACTTCATGCCGAGGAGTTCTTCTTCCGCCGAGCCTTTAATCGACCTCGAGGTCTTCCGATAAAACTCCCGCCTCGTTTTCAACAACCCGAAGCTTGGCACCGTCCCGCCTAATGAGTTAGGCTCGGGACTTCATGCCGAGGAGTTCTTCTTCCGCCGAGCCTTTAATCGACTCCGAGGTCTTCCGATAAAACTCCCGCTTGGTTTTCAACAACCCGAAGCTTAGCACCGTCCCGCCTAATGAGTTAGGCTCGGGACTTCATGCCGAGGAGTTCTTCTTCCGCCGAGCCTTTTAATCGACTCGAGGTCTTCCGATAAAACTCCCCGCCTCGGTTTTCAACAACCCGAGCTTGGCACCGTCCCCGCCTAATGAGTTAGGCTCTGGACTTCATGCCGAGGAGCTCTTCTTCTCCTATTCTTTATTTTGAACTTGCATTATAAATGCTATTCTTATTTTTACATACATTTGTACTTTTACATATCCCATCTCGGGATGAAATATTTACATTAGCATTTCAATACAAGAAAACCTATTGAAAATACTTCCTCGTGAGTTGCGCTGCTCCATGGCCTCTCGACCTCTCGTCCATCCTGATGAGCCACCCAGATGCTCCCGGTCCCGCTAGTTGAGTGACTCGACATGGACCTTCCCAGCTTGGTCCAAGTACACCTTGTCTTGGGTCTTTCGTGCTCGTTGACTTTCCTCAATACCCAATCACCCACTTGAATCCGATGAACGTGTACCTTTCGATTGTAATAACGAGCCACCTTTGTTGATATTACGAGATCTTGCGCACTATCCTTTCTCTTTTCTTCCAAAGAAGTCCAGCCCCGCACACATCCGCTCGTTGTTTTGCTCCTCGTCAAGTGCTCGTCCGGTGTGTCCCCATTCCTATCTCAACTGGAACCACCGCCTCGTGTCCAAATGCCAAGGAGAACGGGGTCTCTCAAGGGCTGCTTGTGTGTGGTTCTCAGAGCCCACAAGACACCGTGCAGCTCATCCACCCAAGCCCCTTTTGCTCGCCCACCTTTGTCTTCAAGAGGCGCTTTATAGTTTTATTCATGGCCTCTACTTGCCCATTGGCCTGCAGGTGAGGGAGAGCAAAACTTCAACTCTATCCCTGTGTTCCGATGAAGTCTCCGAACTTGCCATTATCAAACCGCCTCCCATTATCTGAGTGACTAATGCATGAGGAATCCCATATCCGCAAATCACATTCTTCCAAATGAAATCGTGGTTTTACCTTCCGCGATGCCGCTCAAGGCTCCCACTTCGACCCATTCGGTGAAATAATCAATCGCGACTACGGCATGGGTGGCGGATGCTCTCCTTTCTAAGCAGGGCCTCGATCAAATCTATTCCCCATCGAAAGCAATGGCCATGGCGATCCATCGCCGTAAGGTTCTCCTGAGGTCGAGTCAGTGGTTAGCAAAGCTCCGGCAGCTCTTGCAGCCTCGCCTTCTCCCGAGCATCTCGTGCACGCGGGCCAAAATACCTCGCCTCAAGGCCTCGAAAGCCAAGGACCTCGAACCTGAATGATTTCCACAGACTCTCGTGTATCTCCTGAGGATCGAATCGCCTCCTCTCGGTCTAAACACCGCAGCAGTGGGAGAGTGTACCTCGCCTATATAAGACCCCATCGATGAGAGTGTACCGGCCGCTTTGCACCTCAATTTCCTTGCCTCGCTTTTATCACTGGCACTATCCCTTCCTCGAGGTAGGAAATGATCTACCGCGATCCATGTGTTGCTCGCTGTTAGTTCATCACCTGTCCTCCCGCCTGATACTCGAAGCGTGTTTTGACTTCGAGAGGGATAGACTTTGAAGCTCGGGGTCCGAGGTGGCCGCCATGCGAGCCATCATATCTCGCTCGAAAATTCTTCCCCTGGATCCGCTCCACCTCGACAACTCGGAATTCTTCATTACCGCCTTACCTTCCAAGGTAGGCATCCATCTTCTCCCTTTGCCTCGAAAGCTCTCGCCGAGGTGATTAGTTACCAACCGCGAGTCCGCTCAAGCTTTATTTCCTCTACTTTTACTACCGAGGCGAGCTTCAAGCCCGCTATTACAGCCTTCATACTCTACCCGATTGTCGGTGACTTCGAACTCTAATCTCACAGACAGACTGCATCTCCGCACTCCTCCGGACTTCTCGAGCACCACCCCCGCCTCCCGCCTCCCGACTTCCACATGATCCATCTATCGTGACTACCCATGCTTTGGTCAAGCCCTGGAGCTTGACGAGGGTTCGCCTCCGCCTCTTTACCCTTCGCCTGCACCTCGACCACCTAAGTCCGCTAAAGACCGTGCTTTTATGGTCGCTCTGGGTCGGTAATTAGCGTCAAACTCGCTTAACTCCACTAACCATTTAACCAACCTTCCGGAGGTCTCTGTGCTTGTGTAGTAGTTTGCCTCGAGGGTCTGGTTAGTCAAGACCACCACCGAATGTGCTTGAAAATAAGGCCTCGCCTGTCGTCACGTGACTGTGGCTAAAGCCCACTTCTCCATGGTCGATACCGAAGCTTCGCTTCTAGCAACGCCTCGCCGTGTAATAAACAGTGGCATCAGTACTCGATTCCTCCCTTACCGTAACCGAGCTTGTTGCCCATTGGGATACAACCAAGTATAGAAGCAGACTCTCCCGCCGAGGTGTTGACAAGAATGTGAGCTTTTAAGCAATACTCTTTCACCGCTGAACGCCTTCTCGTGATTCTAAGGCCCATTTCGCCTTCCCGCCCTTCTTCATTTCTTGGAAGAAGACTCCAGATTTATCCGTGGCTCGAGATACGAACCCGCTGAGGGACGCTAGCTCACTGGCCGACTCAGATCTCCTCGAGGTTACGAGGGACCTCATTTCTATCACCGCCTCCGATCTTCTCCTGATTGGCCTCGATCCCCCGTGACTCACCATGAAGCCTAGGAATTTTCCCGAACTCACTCCAAAAGCACATTTTTCTGGGTTTAACTTCATTCTAGCACTTCCTCAGAGTGCGAAGGTCTCCTCAAGATGCTTTACATGCTCCTCCGCCTCTAGACTTAGTGATCATGTCATCTACATATACCTCCATAGTCCGACCGATCAATGGCTTGAAAACCTTATTCACTAGCCTCCGACACGCTGCTCCCGCATTCTTTAGGCCGAAAGGCATGACCTCAGTAGCAAGATGTCCTCGATCAGTGATGAAAGTCAGACACCCTCGTCTCGATTGGTGCATGGAATTTGGTTATATCCCGAGAATGCATCCACGAAGCTAAGAACCCGTGTCTCGCCGTAGAGTCCACCAACTGGTCTATCTTGGTAGTGGAAAGCTATCTTTCTGGCAGCCTTGTTCAAATCTGTGAAATCAACACACATTCTCCATTTCCCATTTGCTTTCTTCACCAAAGACCACATCTCGAGATCCATTCTGGTAGACACCTCCGTGATGAATCCCGCTTTCAAGCATGTTTCAACCTCGCAATTGATGGCTTCAGATCTCTCCCGGTTCACGCACCTCCTCTTCTCGCTTTACCGGCTAAGCATCTCTCCGCATCGCCACCGTGACACGCCACTCGGCTCGATCCCGCATATCATCATGCGTCCATGCGAACACATCTCGCGGTGCTCGCAGACATTCCACCAACTTTTCCTTCAATGGCTCGCCAAGTGCCCGAGCCAATCTGGACTCTCTTCCTGGGTCATCCGCTCTCACCTCGAGCTCCTCCAACTTCCCACCGGCTCTTGCCTCCGCCTCGATTCCGCCTCGTGTCCAGCTGAGGTGATCCATGATAGTTTCTTTGGCTACACAAGATAGCAGCCTCCGCCACCCTTCGGTCGCCTTTCACGAATCCCTATAGCCCCATTTACTCGACACTTTAGGGCTAGGTAATGGGTGGACACCACGCATTGGTCGATCCTCATAAATGGCCTCCCAAGAATCGCCCTGTACGGGTCGGTTTCATCTACCACCACGAAATCCAAAGATCATGTTCTTCCTCGAAAGGCTTTGAGCCCATGGTTACCGCCAACTCGATGACTCCTAGAGGTATTAGCTTTCCTCCCCGAACCCCTTCAAGGAAGTGCTCAGGTGCTCGAGGCTCGCTACCGCTATTCCTAAATCCTCGAGTGTGGATTTAAAAGAATATCTACCGAGATCCCCGAATCAACCAAGATTCTGGTCAACTTCCTTATTCGCTACATTGGCTTTAACCACTACAGCATCTTCGTGGGTACAACACCCCTCTTCATCTTCATCTCGTCCACATGATCGCGACCGCCGAACCTTGGCCTTCTTGGTCGCAGGAGCAAGTGAACAGACTTCTACCAGCAATGCAGATATCTCGCAATAGTTTTTCCGGCCCTCGTTGAACTTCCTGCCATCGCTGGCCCACCTGAAATTACTCTCGTGGATGGTGGTTCCAGATTCATTTCATAGGCCCCGGTCACCTTCCTCACCGTTGTTCAACCACCGGTGCCCTCCTTCTATTAACTCATCCAGTATCGATTTCTAACTAAATCTTCTACCTGGTTTTTCAAATCACTAAGACCAGAATGCGGTGTGACCACGGTCTCCATGGAAACGGCAGAATCGCCTCGCTCCGCCTCACCGGCCGGGCGTGGTCACTCCAAGGCTGAGGGCTCAAGCAGCCCACGCCTCCTCGCCAGCTCCACGCTCCTCACCTATCCCCTGAAGCTCCTCGTGGGGTGGCAATGCACGATCACCCCCGCATGGACTCACTTCAGTCTACTTGTGGCCGGGTCATGGGTACGTGGCCATCATGACGCCTCAGATTCTCTCGCGATCCAGCCCTGAGACCCGTGAGGTGGTTGGGGACCATCCGCGTGGGGAACTCTCCGACACGGGTCAGACAGTGGCTGCCCTGGCCCCTTGCTACCTTGAGCCTCGTGGTCCCTCAGCAGACTCCTTCTCCTTCCTTCTCGCTCCAAATGACTTGTTCATTCCTCGCCTATAGCCTTTTCTTCTTCAATTACCATGTCCAGCTTTACTTGTTCAGCACGTCTCGAATCACGAATCGGATCAAGGACTCCGCAGGTTATACCATGGTCTCCCATCCGAACACCCTCTTTAATCCCCTAGAGCTCGGGATGGTCGAACGCACCAAGATCTAGGACCGATCTATGGTATCTTTTGATAAACTCCCGAGGGACTCTCCTTCTTCTCGCCTCACCTCCGACAACCCATCATGTCATCCTCGTGGGTCACCGCTGCCTCAAATTGTTCCGCGAACTCCCCGCACATCCTGCTCAAAACTCAAAATGCTTCCCTGGAGTCTCATGGCACCATTCTCTCGCCTCTTCCTCAAGAGTGAGCTGGAAGGCCCTCGCGACCTTCGGTCACCGACTGCACCTTGCACCCCGTCACGTCATCGAACCGCCTATGTGTACTAATCGGGTCACTCTTTCCCAATATTGCAGATCCGGAAGCGAAAGTCACGCGGATCGTGACACCCATAATCTCCGAGAGAGAGGAGATTCATTGTCCAAAGATTATTCGCCACCTGACTCTTTCTTGCCTCCAAGATCTTCCATAACTCAGGCCAACCTCGCATCTCTCCCTCCAACTCCTCCGCAGACGAGAGGTCAGCTGCCTCCTCGCAAATGTCGACGAGACCCCTTCCTCCATGTTCGCTTCTTCTCTCATCGCAACATCTCGGTGCCCGAGGTCTGGGCTTCATCTCCGTGATTTTCCCGAACATGAACATTCCTCAACTCGACTCGGACATCACTGCATGCTTTTCTCTCGTCCCTCCCCGAATTCTTGTAATGTGGAGGTCATAACTTCGATCCGCTTTTCCATCCGATCCATCCTTTCCTCGGATCTCCCTGCTCGGGCCTCATTGGCCACTTCTCTCGTAGTCATCGATTATTCAGACTTACACCTCTTCTGCTGCTTCCCTCATCGCTGTGTTGTGTGTCTTCAATGTATTAGGAAATCAGCTTTTGTGCCGATCCCCACAGACGTGCGCTAAAAATGTTGATGCAGCTTTTCCCGCGGCCTCAACAATGCTTCGAACCTTCCAACAAGATTCTCCAAACAACTCGAGCAGAATGTCTCAAACTTCGTCATGGATCCAAACAAGGTCTCGATCCTTCCGCCGCGAATAAACCTCGAGCAGTGATTGCCTCCTTCGCCTCGCTCCACTGCCTCTTCGTATCAGCTGATCTCCTGACCAGCACTCACGTAAAACCGGTCAAGTGGTCGCCGGCAGAACCCTACGAAACCCTCCGACGCCAAGTCAAGAATCGGTTTATCTTTTAGTATCTCCTTAGCGAGGAGGCCTGAAAATGAAAGGGTATTATTTCGCCTCCTTTTGATAAGTATGGTGTTTTGAGAGAATCGATGAGAGAAATTTGAAAAGGAAGAACCTCGATCAAGTTACGTATCCTTTCTCGAATCGAAGGTAGAACCTCTCTCGTATCAAAAATCCAACCTTCGAGAATCAATTTTTCAACCCTTTGTGAATTGGAAATGCCAACCCTTGTGCCGCTCTCCTTCGCTTCCTTTTATACTGCTTTTCCCGCTCTTTTCCGCCTCCAGCCGCTCCACTCCCACGCCTAATGGTATCTCGGTCCCTCCGACACCAGTGTTTAGCTGAATATTCCCTGGGATGAACGACCGTCCCCTTAACCCGATTCACGCGGCTGCATCACCATGCCTGCAAGTGCGCAGGAATGATGACACCTTGGTGGCACGCGCCGATCACCGACAACAATGGTCATCTCTCCACCATGCGGGACCCTTGTCGACATCAAAAGGTGTGCCGTGATTCCGAGATAATCGGGCCTGGCTGCCCTGGCCTGGGTCTTGTCCAACAGTGCTCGTGGATCTCCATGAGAAGGAGAGATGTGCCTCGGCCTCGACCTCGACCAGCCTTGACCGAAGGATGACCTCGAGGTGCAAGTGAGCTCTCGACCTGACCAGCCTTTGACCCGAGGGATGACCCCGAGCGTGCAAGGAGCCTCGACCTTGACCAGCCTTGACCGAGGGATGACCCCGAGCAGCAAGCGAGCTCTCGACCTCGACCGCCTCGACCAAGGATGACCCCGAGCAGCAAGGAGCTCTCGACCTGACCGCCTTTGACCGTAAGGACCTGCCTGGCCAGGTTCCTCATGGCCTTGCTTGAGCCTAAGGGCTTCGAGGGGTTTGTCTCGATATTTACCCCATACACCCGAAGGGCTTTGAGGGCCTGTCTGATATTTTACCCAAACAGTCGATTTT
>CM046811.1:52440556-52508367 GCA_025617385.1 Murraya koenigii | reverse complement strand
AATTTCATAGAAACCAATCCGTCTTTGTCATCCGATTAGACGTACTATTAGAAAAATGAATACACATGAAATGTTGAGGAGATTATAATCATTACGTCAGTATAGTCTAATCAAGATATGAAATTATCCGAGCAACTCACCAAGAATTCAGAATAGAGGAGAGGGAATATCGGTTTGAAGAATTTAAAGAGGCCTTGAGAATTTTTATCACACTTGTACTTATCCCATCCGGTTGCTCCCAAACTAGATCCCTTTCTTAATTTACGGGTGCCACGAGTCTACTACTTTAGCCACTCCAAACCCTTCTATTGGCTGCATGATATCAGCTCAAATGAGTAGTTAATAATTGCATGTCAACTAGATTTGACAAGTTGCTCGAGAAAGTACAACGATTGCAAATTTTATCATTTGTATTACGAATAAGTTCACATACAAATCTCGAAAATCATGCAAAATGAGTTTGCAAGAAGCATTACCCTACCTCAGGTCCCATTTCCTCTGGGCCGAAGCTTGAGATTATAGTGATCTGACCTTTCCAAAGTCGCATCTAAGTCTTGCTCATCTTTATAACGAGGCCAAAGCAAAGAGTTCGATCGACAGCACTTGGGATAAAAATAAGTAATAGTGCATTCTTACGCATCTTACATACTTTAGTGTGAAAGCAAACATTTTGAAACCATTAACACTGTACATAGCCGACTTTAATTGTCAAAGGGTATATGTATAGTGATAATGTTCATAAAACTTGTAGCATGTGTTTGGGTAAAATATCAGACGAGGCCCTCAAAGCCCTTCCGGTGTCACGGGGTAAATATCAAACAAACCCCTCGAACCCCTCGAACCCTTCCAGCTCGAGCAAGACTCCCAGGGGCAACCTAGCCCGAGCAGCCCTTCGGTCAAAGGCGGTCAAGGTCGAGAGCTCCTTGCACGCTCGAGGTCGTCCACTCGGTCAAGGCTGGTCAAGGTCGGGAGCTCAGGTGCTGCTCGGAGGTCGTCCCTCGGGTCAAAGCTGGTCAAGGTCGAGAGCCGAGGCACATCTCTCCTGCTCATGAGATTCACGAAGCACAGTTGGACAAGACCCGAGCCAGGGTAACTTGGGCCGTTTTCTCGGAATCACGGCACGTCTTTTGATGTCGACAAGGGTCCCGCATGGTGGAGTGGTGATCTTTGTTGTCGGTGGCCGGCACGTGCCTCAAGGCGTCATCATTCCTGCGCACTTGCAGACATGGTGATCGGCCACGTGAATCGGGTTAAGGGGACGACCAGCTCATCCACTAGGGAATATTCAGCCGAACACGGTTGTCGGAAGGACCCGGATACCACTAGCGTGGGAGTGGACGACTGGAAAGGAAAAGAGCGGAAAAATGGAGTATAAAAGGAAGCGAAGGAGATCGTTCTGAGGGGTTGAAGAATTTGATTCTCAAAGGTTAGATTTTCGAATTGACGAGTTCTTCCTTTTCAAATCACTCTCATTTGATTTTTGAAAACACCATACATATCCAAAAGGGGCGATATAATACCCTTTCATCTTTCAGGTCTCCTCATTAAGGAGATACCAAAAAGAAACCGATTCTTGACTTGGCGTCGGAGGGTTTTCGTAGGACACGCCGGCGACCCACGACCGGTTTTACGTGAGTGCGGTCAGGAGATCCTGATTCGAGAAGAAGGCAGTGAGCAGGACGAAGGGGCAATCACTGCTCGAGCTTGTCGCGGCGGAAGGATCGAGTCTTGTTTGAAGCCAGCGAGCGAAGGCTTGAGCAGATCCTGCTGAAACTGTTTGGAAATCTTGTTTGAAGGTTCGAAGCAATGTTGAGGCACGCGGGAAAAGCTGCATCAACATTTTTGGCAGCCGTCTGTGGGGATCGGCACAAAAGCCTGATTTCCTAATACATTGAAGACATACAACACGGCGATGAGGGAAGCGGTCGAAGAGGAGTAAGTCCGGAAGAATCGGTAACTTTGAGAGAAGTGGCCAATGAGGCCCGAGCAGGGAGATCCGGGAAAGAATGGATCGGATGGAAAAGCAGATCGAAGCTATGACCTCCACATTACTGAGAATTCGGGGAAGGACGAGAGAAAAGCATGCAGCGATGTCCGGAGTCAGTAGAGGAATGCTCGTGTTCGGGAAAATCACGGAGATGAAGCCCAAGACCTCGGGCACTAGAATGTTGCAGTGAGAGAAGAAACAAACATGGAGGAAGGGGGTCTCGCCAACATTTGCGAGAGGCAGTCCGACCTCGTCTGCGGAGGAGTTGGAGGGAGAGAGTCGCGAGGTTGGCCTGAGTTGTGGAAGATCTTGGAGGCAAGAAAGAGTCAAGGTGGCGAATAATCTTTGGACAATGAATCTCCTCTCTCTCGGAGATCATGGGTGTCCACGATCCCACGTGACTTTCGCTTCCGGATCTGCGATATTCGGGAAAGAGTGACCCGTTAGTACACGTAGAGCGGTTCGATGACATGGCGAGGTGCAAGGTGCATCGTGCCGCAGAGGTCGCGAGGCCTTCCGCTCGCTCTTGAGGGAAGAGGCGAGAGAATGGTGCATGAGACTCCACGGGAAGCATTTTGAGTTTTGAGCAGATGTGCGGGGAGTTCGCGAGAACAATTTCGGTAGCGGTGACCCACGAGGATGACATGATGGGTAGTCGAGGTGAGGCGAGAAAGAAGGAGAGTCCCTCAGGGAGTTTATCAAAAGATACCATAGATCGGTCCTAGATCTTGGTGCGTTCAACCATCCCGAGCTCTAAGGGGATTAAAGAAGGTGTTCGGATGGGGAGACCATGGTAGAACTGCTGAGTCCTTGATCCGTTTGTATTCGGACCGCATCACGAACAAGTAAAGCTGGACATGGTAATTGAAGAAGAAAAGGCTGCAAGCGAGGAATGAACAAGTCGGTGAAGCAAGAGGAAGGAGAAGGGGTCTGCTAGGGGACCACGTGCTCCAAGGCGTGAGGGCCAAGGCAGCCTTATGCAACCCGTGTCGAGAGGTGCCCCACGCGGATGGTCCCCGACCACCTAGCGGGTCTCAGGTAGGGATCACGAGAGAATCTGGGCGTCATGATGGCCACGTACCCGTAACCGACCACAGAATAGACTGAAGTGAGTCCATGACGGGGTGATCGTGCATTGCCACCCAGCAGAAGCTTCCGAGGGATGGGGCAATACAAGTAGTGGAGCAAAGCCACTACTACAGACGGTATCTGAAGTTGAAGGTATCTCTTGAAGAGATACTTGAGTGGTCGAGGGCGTGGTGCTAAGCCCTCAGCCTAGATGACCACGCCTGGCTAGCGAGGCGGAGCGAGGCGATTCTGCTGGTTTCCATGGAGACCATGGTCACACCGCATCAGCGGTCTTGGTGATTTGAAAAACCGGTAGAAGATTTGGTTAGAAATCGATACCGGATGAGTTAATAGAAGGAGGGCACCGGTGGTTGAACAACGACTGAAGAAGGTGACCGGGCCTACTGAAATCGATCACGGAACCACCATCCACGAGAGTAATTTCGGGTGGGCCAGCGATGGTAGGAAGCTCTAACGAGGCCGGAAAAACTATTGCGAGATATCTGCATTGCCGGTAGAAGTCTGTTCACTTGCTCCTGCGTCCAAGAAGGCCAAGGTTCGGCGGTGCCAATCATGTGGACGAGATGAAGATGAGGAGGGGTCTTTGTACCCACGAAGATGCCACAGTGGTAAAAGCCAATGTAGCGAATAAGGAAGTTGATCAGAATCTTGGTTGATTCGGGGAGCTCGGTGAGATATTCTTTTCAAATCCACACTCGAGGGATTTGAGGAATCATCGAAGTTAGGCGAGTAACCATGGGCTCGAAGCCTTTCGAGAAGAACATGATCTTTGGATTTCGTGGTGGTAGATGAAACCGACCCATACAAGGCGATTCTTGGGAGGCCATTTATGAGGATTAGCCAATGCGTGGTGTCCACCATTACCTAGCCACTAAAATATCGAGTAAATGGGGCTATAGGGGTCGTGAAAGGCGACCGAAGGGTGGCGAGGGCTGCTATCTTTGTGGCCAAAGAAACTATCTGATTACCTCGCTGAGACACGAGGCGGAATCGAGGCGGAAGGCAAGAGCCGGTGAGAAGTTGGAGGAGCTCGAGGTGAGAGCGAGATGACCCAGGAAGAAGTCCGAGATCGGCTCGAGGCATTAGCGAGCCGTTGAAAGAAAAGTTGGTGGAATGCTGCGAGCACTGCTGAGATGTGTTCGCATGGACGCGTGATGATATGCGGGATCGACTCGGAGTGGCGTGTCCCGGTGGCGATCTGGAGAGATGCTAAGCCGGTAAAGCGGAAGAGGAGGTGCGTGAACCGGGAGAGATCTGAAGCCATCAATTGCGAGGTTGAAAAGCTGCTGAAGCGGGATTCATCTGGGAGGTGTCCTACCCGAATGGATCTCGAGATGTGGTCTTGGTGAAGAAAGCAAATGGGAAATGGAGAATGTGTGTTGATTTCCGCAGTTTGAATAAGGCATGCCAGAAAGATAGCTTTCCACTACCAAAGATAGACCAGTTGGTGGACTCTACTGGCGAGACACGGGTTGCTTAGCTTCGTGGATGCATTCTCGGGATATAACCAAATTCCATGCACCAATCGGACGAGGGTGTCTGACTTTCATCACCGATCGAGTGCATCTTGCTACAAGGTCATGCCTTTCGGCCTAAAGAATGCTGAGGCGACGTGTCGGAGGCTAGTGAATAAGGTTTTCAAGCCATTGATCGGTCCGGACTATGGAGGTATATGTAGATGACATGATCACCAAGTCTAAAGACGCGGAGGAGCATGTAAAGCATCTAGAGGAGACCTTCGCACTCTAAGGAAGTCTAGAGATGAAGTTAAACCACGAAAAATGTGCTTTTGGAGTGAGTTCGGGAAAATTCCTAGGTTTCATGGTGAGTCACGGGGGATCGAGGCCAATCAGGAGAAGATCGAGGCGGTGATAGAAATGAGGTCCCTCGTAGTCTCGAGGAGATCTGAGTCGGCCGGCGAGCTAGCGTCTCTCAGCGGGTTCGTATCTCGAGCCACGGATAAATCTAGAGTCTTCTTCCGGGAGATGAAGAAGGGCGGGAAGGCGAAATGGGCCTTAGAATCACGAGGCGTTCAGCGGTGAAAGAGTACTTACTAAAAGCTCAATTCTTGTCAACACCTCGGCGGGAGAGGTATTGTTTCTATACTTGGTTGTATCCCGATGGGCAACTAGCTCGGTTACGGTAAGGGAAGAATCGAGAGTCTGATATCACATTTATTACACGAGCGAGGCGTTGCTAGAAGCGAAACTCGGTATCAACCATGGAGAAGTGGGCACTAGCCACAGTCACGGCGGTCGAAAGGCGAGGCCTTATTTTCAAGCACATTCGGTGGTGGTGCTTGACTAACCTGACCCTCGAGGCAAACTCTACACAAGCACGAGACCTCCGGAAGGTTGGTTAAATGGTCGGTGGAGTTAAGCGAGTTTGACGCTAATTACCGACCCGAGCGACCATAAAAGCACGGTCTTTAGCGGAGCTTAGGTGGTCGAGTGCAGGCGAAGGGTAAAGAGGCGGAGGCGAACCCTCGTCAAGCTCCAGGGCATCGACCAAAGCATGGGTAGTCACGATAGATGGATCACTGTGGAAGTCGGGGAGGCGGGAGGCGGGGGTGGTGCTCGAAAGTCCGGAGGGGGCGGAGATGCTGTCTGTTGTGAGATTAGAGTTCGAAGTCACCAGCAATCAGGTCGAGTATGAAGGCTGTAATAGCGGGCTTGAAGCTCGCCTCGGTAGTAAGCGGAGGAAATAAAGCTTGAGCGGACTCACGGTTGGTAACTAATCACCTCGGCGAGAGCTTTCGAGGCAAAGGGAGAAGATGGATGCCTACCTTGGAAGGTAAGGCGGTAATGAAAAATTCCGAGTTGTCGAGGTGGAGCAGATCCAGGGGAAGAATTTTCGGCGGATATGATAGCTCGCATGGCGACCACCTCGGACCCCAAGTTTCCAAAGTCTATCCTCTCGAAGTCAAAACACTGCTCGAGTATCGGCGGGAGGGCGAGTGATGAACCTAACAATGAGCAACACACGGATGCGGTAGATCATTTCTTACCTCGAGGAAGGGACGGTCTTGGGTGATAAGAAGCGAGCAAGGAAATTGAGGTGCAAAGCGGCCAGGTACGCTCTCATCGATGGGGTCTTATATAGGCGAGGTACACTCTCCCGCTGCTGCGGTGTTTAGACCAGAGGAGGCGATTACGTCCTCAAGAGATACACGAGAGTCTGTGGAAATCATTCAGGTTCGAGGTCCTTGGCTTTCGAGGCCTTGAGGCAAGGGTATTTTGGCCGCGTGCACAAGATGCTCAGGAGAAGGCGAGGCTGCAAGAGCTGCGGAGCTTTGCTAACCACGACTCGACCTCAGGAGAACCTTACGGCGATGAATTCGCCATGGCCATTTGCTCGATGGGGATAGATTTGATTGGGCCCTGCTTAGAAAGGAGAGCATCCGCCACCCATGCCGTAGTCGCGATTGATTATTTCACCAAATGGGTCGAAGTGGGAGCCTTGAGCGGCATCGCGGAAGGTAAAACCAGCGATTTCATTTGGAAGAATGTGATTTGCGGTATGGGATTCCTCGTGCATTAGTCACTCAGATAATGGGAGGCGGTTTGATAATGGCAAGTTCGAGACTTACAGTCGGAACACAGGGATAGAGTTGAAGTTTTGCTCTCCCTCGCACTGCAGGCCAATGGGCAAGTGAGGCCATGAATAAAACTATAAAGCGCCTCTTGAAGACAAAGTTGGGTGAGCAAAAGGGGCTTGGGTGGATGAGCTGCACGGTGTCTTGTGGGCCTCTGAGAACCACACACAAGCGGCCACTTGGAGAGACCCCATTCTCCTTGGCGTTTGGGCCACGAGCGGTGGTTCCAGCTGAGATAGGAATGGGGACACACCGGACGGAGCACTTGACGAGGAGCAAAACAACGAGCGAGATGTGTGCGGGCTGGACTTCTTTGGAAGAAAAAGAGAAGGATAGGCTGCCGAGATCTCGGAATATCAACGAAGGTGGCTCGTTATTACAATCAAAAGGTACACATTCGTGCGATTCAGGTGGGTGATTGGGTATTGAGGAAAGTCAACGAGACACGAAAGACCCAAGACAAGGTGTACTTGGACCAAGCTGGGAAGGTCCTGTCGAGTCACTCAACTAGCGGGACCCGGAGCATCTGGAGCTGGCTCATCAGGATGGACGAGAGGTCAGAGGCCATGGAGCAGCATGACTCACGAGGAAGTATTTTCAATAGGTTTTCTTGTATTGAAATGCTAATGTAAATATTTCATCCCAGATGGGATATGTAAAAGTACAAATGTATGTAAAAATAAGAATAACATTTATAATGCAAGTTCAAAATAAAGAATGGAAGAAGAAGAACTCCTCGGCGGAAGTCCCAAGCCTAACTCATTAGGCGGGACGGTTGCCAAGCTTCAGGTTATTTGAAAACCGGAGGCGGAGTGTCATCGAAGCCTCGAGTCGATTAAAAGGCTCGAGGAAGAAGAACTCCTCGGCATGAAGTCCCGAGCCTAACTCATTAGGCGGGACGGTGCCAAGCTTCGGGTTGTTGAAAACCGAGGCGGGAGTGTCATCGAAGCCTCGGGTCGATTAAAAGGCTCGAGGAGAGAAGAGCTCCTCGGCATGAAGTCCCGAGCCTAACTCATTAGGCGGGGACGGTGCCAAGCTCGGGTTGTTGAAAACCGAGGCGGGAGTGTCATCGAAGCTCGGGTCGATTAAAAGGCTCGAGGAGAAGAAGAGCTCCTCGGCGTGAAGTCCCGAGCCTAACTCATTAGGCGGGACGGTGCCAAGCTTCGGGTTGTTGAAAACCGAGGCGGGAGTGTCATCGAAGCTCGGGTCGATTAAAAGGCTCGAGGAGAAGAAGAGCTCCTCGGCATGAAGTCCCAGAGCCTAACTCATTAGGCGGGACGGTGCCAAGCTCGGGTTATTTGAAAACCGAGGCGGGAGTGTCATCGAAGCTCGGGTCGATTAAAGGCTCGAGAAGAAGAAGAGCTCCTATGCATGAAGTCCCAAGCCTAACTCATTAGGCGGGACGGTGCAAGCTTCAGGTCATTTGAAGACCGAGGCGGGAGTAATATGAGAAGAAGCTCGGGTCAATTACTGAGGCCCGGCCGGAGTTCAAAGGAACCCTTGTCCAAAAGTCCCTAGGCCTAAGTTCGAGGCGGGACGTTGTCTAACAAGAGCCAAATGCGAGGCTCGAGCAAGTCAAATAAGCTCGAAAAATTGACATAAAGCCTTTTTAGCCTAAGTCGAGCAAAACTCTACCATGCATTCATAAATGAAAATAGGATGTCCAATACTTAGAAATTTTTTTACTCAGTGAAGCACATTCAAAACATGTATCTCTTTATTTCATGAGAAAAGGTTACATATGTAAAAAAAAAAAAAAAGAAAAAAAAAAAAAGTCCAAGTCATTCGGCAACAGCGGGGAAGAAGCGACGTCAGTAGCGAGGAACATCATCGGCAGCGAGGACCATCGGCGGGAGGGGCACTTTGGAAGAAGAGGAGCCGGCTCACTGACCACACCATGGGCCTCGGATGAAGTAGCTACTGAGGTTGCTCATGTACTCGGCTACATACCCTTGACCTTGGACATGTCGGCTCGGGGTATGCCTTGCCAAAAGCATACATAAGGCGATTGTAGGTGGAGTCGCCTCGATGTTGTACTCGGTGTAGGCTGGACCTTGAGTGTCAATTTGCTCCCGAAGGCAGGCGACTTCTCCTCCATGAGCTGCTCGTAACAAGACTTACGAGTATCCGGGTCTTTTCGAGCGTGCTTGACTCGTTCTTGACCTCGATCAACTTCGCTTTCAAGCCCGGAGACCTTCGAGTCGGCCACTGCTGCATCTTCTCGCAAAATTTATATTTTCATCCAGTGACTCGATTCTCCTCCTTCGCTCATTCAAAGCTCGCTCCAAGCTACGAACGCTTTGCTCGGAGTTCTTCACGGGAACTCGGAGTAATCTCGTTGAGCACAGTCGCGGATACCGATGCTCGAGAGGAGGCCAGCTGGAAGATCTTGCACTGACGCTGAGGAGAGCAGGATTCTATCTCATCCGAAACACAGTCGGTCGACTCTTCGTTGAAAGCCTTACGGTAAGGCTCGGGCAGTAGGTGACTACTGCTCTTGTACTGCTTCTTGGTTTGGGGAGCAGGTCCTCTGTCTCCTACGAGGAGGACCACACTCTGCACGCTCGACCTACTGAGGCAAGAAGGAGGCGAGCTCGAGTGATGGAGGTGGAGCGCTGATTCGGCTCGTGGTCTTTTGAGGTACTCGCGAGCTTGATTGTCCCCAGCGCTTGTGCAACATCTCGCGCATCACCGCGATCATCTCTTGGCTTGGTATTAAGTTGGATTCCAAAAGCTCAGGGTGTGAGCAGGTCTACTGCACGAGCTCGCGTTTGAAAGAGCGATCGCACTGCGTGCTTGAAGGCGACCCCGATTGAATAAGAAGCACCCGGAGGCTGCAAAAACAACGAAGCAAGACAATGAAAGCAGACGCGAGTAGAAAAACTAAAAGTAAAATTTACAAGGCGGATAAATGACACGGAATGCGAAATGCTGCAGGGACTGGAGGGACTCCTCAGCTACGAGTGCTGGCGTGCCCCAGTCTCCCAACGAAGAAGAATTTGCTCTTCCGGTTGCCACAGGAGGTAGGGAGATCGGTGATGGGCTTCTTACCCTTGAGTGGAGGTAAGGTAATACCAACCCGAGCATCCTTTGGGCTACACTTCAGGTGGTAGAGGTGTCGATTTCCCTACCAAGGGCTCATCCAGTCGCAGCGTTTCCACAAAGCGAAGAGTCGGGAAGGACCCTCCACCCATTCGGGTTCATTTGCCCGAGGGCGAGACGAAACCAGGACAATACCGGCCAAAATAAAGTTGGAGGCGGCCTAACCCCCATCGAAGCACTCCGAGTAGAAGGTTGTAAACCCATGGGGAGACGGTGGGGATTTCACCACTGCGCAACCTCGGAATGACACTTATCGGGAATGTGGTAAGTTTCCCTAAGTACATTCAACTCCAGATTGAGTGGTTTCACATTCTAAGTAATCAATGGGGTATTCCCAGCTCGGACCTCTGGTGGCCCTTACCCTACGATCTTGGTGGGTCTTGGTCGCGGGTAATTCCTCTCGGGACTAGAATCCCTCACAGGGATTATACTCGGAGGCGTGCCTCAGCTAGAAGAGGAAGAGTCCTCCGGTGACATCCTACGGGGTTCTTTGGGGATCGACATTTTAAAGGGTATGGACTAACGAGATCGCGGAGGAAGAAGCAGAATGGTGAAATGGAAAATTGAGTGGTACACGAACACTGAAGGAAGTGTGGATGGCCGGAGCCGCCTTGGCGAGAAAGAAGAAGGCCGGTAGCGAGGGAAGCGGATGAATTTTGAATTCGAGATGAAAAGTAAGCAAATAGAGGACGAGTGAAGAAGTTGGGGATTTTTAAAGAGGAAGAGCGTCCTTTCGAGATGGCGTGCGTTTGAGGGACACGACCTTTTAGGTCGTGTCCTTTCGAATTCAAATCTGTGGTGGGATCGACCCACGTGTCCCATCTTAAATGAGAAATGATTCGAGTGGCGGGCAATTTGGGAAGCATGAGGAAGAGTAAAAGGCAGCAATTGACCCATCATTTATTGAGTTTCAGGTCTTATCTCGCTTCACTCAAAAGACTAAGCCGGGGGCTGGTGTTTGGGTAAAATATCAGACAGGCCCTCAAAGCCCTTCAGGGTGTCACGGGGTAAATATCGGACAAACCCTCGAACCCCTCGAGACCCTTCCAGCTCGAGCAAGACTCCCAGGGGCAACCTAGCCCAGCGACCCTTCGGTCAAGGCGGGTCAAGGTCGAGAGCTCCTTGCCTGCTCGAGGTCGTCCCTCGGTCAAGGCTGGTCAAGGTCGGGAGCTCAGTGCTGCTCGAGGTCGTCCCTCGGTCAAAGCTGGTCAAGGTCGAGAGCCAGAGCACATCTCTCCCGCTCGCGAGATTCACGAGCACAGTTGGACAAGACCCGAGCCGAGGTAACTCGGGCCGTTTTCTCGGAATCACAGCACACCTTTTGATGTCGACAAGGGTCCCGCATGGTGGAGTGGTGATCTTTGTTGTCGGTGGCAGCGCACGTACCTCAAGGCGTCATCATTCCCTGCGCACTTGCCGAGCATGGTGATCAGCCACGTGAATCGGGTTAAGGGACGGTAGCTCATCCACAGGGAATATTCAGCCGAACACGGTGTCGGAAGGACCCGAGATACCACTAGCGTGGGAGTGGACAGCCTGGAAAGGAAAAGAGCGGGAAAAATGGAGTATAAAAGGAAACGAAGGAGATCGTTACAGGGGTTGAAGAATTTGATTCTCAAAGGTTAGATTTTCGAATTGACAGGTTCTTCCTTTTCAAATCACTCTCATTTGATTTTCTGAAAACACCATACATATCCAAAAAAGGGGGGGCGATATAATACCCCTTTCATCTTTCCGGTCTCCCTCACTAAGGGAGATACCAAAAAAGAGAAACCCGATTACTGACTTGAGCGTCGGAGGGTTTTCGCAGGACACGCCCGGCGACCCACGATCCGGTTTTACGTGAGTGCAGTCAGGAGATCACTGTTCGAGAAGAGGCAGTGAGCAGGGACGAAGGGGCAATCCTGCTCGAGCTTGTCGCGAGCGGAAGGATCGAGTCTTGTTTGAAGCCATGAGCGAAGGCTTGAACAGATCCTGCTAGAAGCTGTTTGGAATCTTGTTTGAAGGTTCGAAGCACTTGTTGAGGCACGCGGGAAAAGCTGCATCAACGACATGTGCATACCCTTCCTTCCAAGTGCCATTTCCTTAGGCCTCGAATCTTGAGAGGATACGAGTGATCTCGACATTTTTGAAGCTGCATCTAAGTCACGCCCTCTCAGTAATTGAGAGCATCATCAAATTTAGTATTTCGACTGAGATAAATTAGAACAACAACAACGAACATGAGTTCACATCCCGAGGAAGTCATCCAACCAAATTCCTTCCACGAAGTGTAGGAAATATGTTTTTGTGTGCATGTAAAAACTTGACCAGATGGCGAAAATAGCGACTCAATTTTGTAGATATAGTGAAACGATTAGCCAATCTTGTTAGAAGCTAAGTAGATAAAGTTTTATCTCGATCAATGACCAGTCACATGCAATCACTTAAATTTTCTCGGTTAAATACTATACTTGCAACAAAACAACCAAGCATGTTAAAAATCATTAGAATAACCAAAAACAAGCGAAGTGCTTACAGAGCCAATTTTGAAGCGAGGAAGAACCGCATTTGAATATTTTCTACTTCAAATGCAATTGAACTTGTTTTCAAGTACATGTCGAGTTCTTTTCTTGTTGCTCACGGGCCACTTCCCATTGTCGGTAGAAGATATTTGACTTCAAATAAGCTGGATAATGTGGATGTTACGTTAAGAACAGCTGATAAGAAAGAGGTTCAAATCTCTCGACTTAATGAAGTTAAGATTCTCACGGATAAAAGGCTGGTGGTAGAATATTCATTATAAAGATCAAAGTTGAGCTGCGACACAAAAAATTTAATTAAGAGACGAGTTCAATTGATCCCGAAATAAAAATATCGGTGTTAAAAACATACATCCGGACGTTTCGATTTTGAAAAGCTAATTGATATGCCTTTTAATCGATTGCAGCTGTAAGAAAGAATCTCATATTGTCTAGTATAAGTACACGAGTATGTTATTGGATAATTGAACGTTCACCATTATTTAAGTGTTCATGCTTTATAATTTTAAGCAGAACTGCAGGAATCGATAAACCTCTTGACATATTAATATAAGAAATAGGTTTCGAGTACAAGAGCAGAAGGCTGAATCATTCCCTAGAAACTACAACTACTTGTTTCCCAACATTGCGGCCACTTGAATATACCAACAAGAGCTGCAGGGGCATATTCAAGACCATCGGCTATGTCTTCAACATAAACAACCTTGCCTTCTCGGATGTAAGGCAACATCGCATCAAAAACTTCGAGTATTGGGGAAAGTAATCAAAAACAATAAATCCTTCCATGCGAATGCGTTTAAACACAATGTTCATCAAATTGTGCACACCCTCAGGCTGACTGAGATTGTACTTGTGAGATCATTCCACACACCTGCAATGCGTCCGTGAAGTCTCATGTTTAGTAGCACTTGCATCCAGCATTTTTCCCTACATGCTCAAAGTAAATGTCAATGCCTTCAGGAAGCACCGGAAAATTAATTGAAGTGAAAATAGAAAGGCTCATCATCGGTGATGTTTGTTTCAACATAGCGTGTGAAATAAGCAATGAAAATCCTCAGCTATAACCTTTTCAAAGCAGCATCCAAGTCATTCTCCTCTTTATAATTGAAAGCCTCATCAAATCCGAGCTTGTTCTTTAGTAGTTCAACCTAGCATAACATAATCCAATCAAAGAACTTCATAAGATCATCCAAGGACTTCAAGATATTGAATTGCAATTGCCAATTGGGGACTGCATTGAAATTAACCACACCTTTTCTTTCTGCCAGACACTTCCAACAACATAGCAACCCATCAACTTTGCAAATTGCCCAACAAGCTGACCAACCGCACTCGGATGCTGCGGAAACATAGACATATTCTCCTTTCTTTGGAGCACAAATTTCATAAAAACCAGCCCAAGTTGTCATCCCGAGGGTACCTATATGCAGCCCAAACATAAGAGCACAGAATATTGTGAGAAACAAACTTGAAATGCCTATGGCTTCATTTGGTAATGTGAGTTGTTACAAAATGAAAACTCTAGTTGGATGAGAAACCTCACCCACTAAACAACCACCCTTGACATCTATTTTTATTTAAACTCGGGTAAATGTGGACACAAAACACATTTACTGCCAGTTAAAAATTAATAATTTGACAAAATAAAAAGGTTCCTATAGACGGAGTAAAATCATGCCAACTTCCTAAATTTTTAACTACTTTTGCAATTGTTTTCCAAGAACTTTACAACAGTTTCAAATGGATCCTAAAATCAAGAAAGAAAACAGAATAACTAACCAAGAATCCCGAGTATAGTAAGAAAGGGAACATCGAGTGTGATGAATTTTAAAGAGGCCTTGAGGATTTGTTATGAGACTGTACTCTTCCCACCCAGTCGTTCCCCAAACTAAATCTCCTTTCTTTAATTCGGGTGCCTCGAATCCACCACTTGAGCCACTCCAAATCCTTCGATGGGCTGCATTTTACATAATCAACTTAATGAAAACTGAAAATTATATTTTAAAAATCATTGAGTAAATAAATAAGAATTTGAAGTGCTTACAGAGCCAGGAGTGAAAGGGAGAAATGAGGATCTTGATTAATAGACATGCGGGCTCTCATGTAAGGATCACAAGATAAGTAAAGATTCTTGACAAGAATTGCATTTGAGCCTTCCTCTACTTTCAATGAAATTGAACTTGCTTTCACCAACATGTCTGTTTCTTTTGGAAACCCTTCTACGTAGTTCTTTAATATCACCTGCTTGTTGCTCACCACTTCAACGTTGGCCGCCATTGTTGCTCTGCTTCTCCCTTGTTTAACTCTGTTTCTTCCTTCGTTGTTGAGACGTGGAGCAATGTTACAGTGATTTAAGTTTCCCTTCATAGTTACGTCTGACGTGGTAGTTATACTTCATATTTAATTTTAATTTTAACTTTTATATTTTTCTAGCCCATATTTCACAGCAACATGTGGTCGGTGTCTCGATTGATCTGGTGAGTATATGGTTGTACTCAAGTTTGGTGGACACTACTTAAGTTTGGTGGACACTACTCTGTGAGACAATTTCTTTTTAAATTTTTTACTTTTAAGATGTACTTTGCCAGACAATTTTTTTTAATAAAGGATAAGGATTATAAATATATGATTTTGAAGTGTTCACGGTATAAAATTTGAAATTTTCAAGATCTTTCATTTTTGTTAAGTAGATTTCACTCAAAATATGTTTTCAAAATAACATATTATATACTAATTTTTTCACAACTTAGATTCATTATTTAATTTTCACAACTTCAAGCAACTATTTGGCGGAACAAAACCAGAGGTCGATCCATCAACATCCCTACAAGATGCTTCAGCTGGTTGCTTCTTGTAAATGAGCATGACATCCTCCAAGTTTATACCGAATACTTTGAACTACAATCAAACTTTACAGACAATTACTGAGACGACCCGCCCCATTCTTATAGGCGACCTATCTTGAGCAACTGAACTAAAATATTAAAAATCATCATATTAATGAGAATTATACCGAAATGATTTATTATACATCAACTACATCAACCCAATCTCATCCAGTAATATATCCAATAATACACACGTTTCATAGTTTTTATATCACATTCCTAGTATAATTCCAAAATAGAATGATTATACATTAACCAAAAGAAATAATTAGTCTATAGCTTCAAACAACCTCAGTGGCCCAAACGACTCCAACTATGTATAGCTGCTGGGTTAACTGTTGTACCTGTAATCTCCTGGGGGGGGAAAATTATAATAAAATGGAATGAGTATAAAATTCAGCGAACTCAGTGAGTGGATAGTAGCTTTTGAAACATAAAATGCTTACAAAAAAAAGTGCATCACTTGTATAATTACTTTTCTCAAATAATTATTTTTATGTAAACATTCCTTTCAATTCAATCATATTATGAATATAAGCAAAATTGACACTGCCACAAAATCAATAAAAAAAAAAAAATCTTATATTGAAATAACATCTCAAACTGAAATATCAAACACTAAGTAAAACAAATATTCTTAAACAAATACCCAGGGGATAATCTAGTCATATCCGGACCTCAACGGACAGCAATAATGTACTATCTGAGTACCATCATGCCCGGAGCTACACGAATAAATGAAGGAACATACTATCTCATGCTTATCAGCATAACTCATACCTAGATCTCAAAGGACGTGCTATGATGCGCTATCTGGCGACATCGTGTCTGGATCACCTGGTATCATATCTCAATATCGGTCTGCATGCATATGCCCCCAAAGGGCGAAAGCGCCCAAACACAGGGCCCAAAGCCTATATGTGTGTTCAGACGGGCCCCAAAGGCCTTCTATCTCATCTCATCTGGAGGGAACGCGTATTTGCTTAAAACATTTATCCGTAATAAACATTTATTTCGGAGAACCATTTAATAAAAACACTTTAAATATTCATTTCACGAACAAGCTTTACTATATAAAAAATAAATAATTTTAATATATTCCACTCACAGTGACAAACTTAGACTCGGCTATCACCCAAGTTCGCAGGTAGATTCTCGTCCACAGATCCACCTATTTTACAGAAATGATATAATTACTTTCCATAATTATAATTTGAACTAATCCCCCAAAAATAACACTTAAAATAAATGTTCGTCCTAACATTACAACTCTTAATTTTTCCGACTTACCGTATTAATTCCGTATTCGTAATTTACTAATATAATCCGAAATTATACTACCGTCAATTTCATAATTTACTAATTTACCCTCAACATCATAAAATATCAATTTATCCTCAATTCATATTACATAAACATCCTCAAAGCTAGAAATTACGAAATTACCCTCTATACGCGAAATTACCAAAATGCCCCTACGGTCAACGTTGACCGAAATTCACCCAACGACGGTGGGGAAGCTCGGACTAGACACTTCTCGTCGAGGTGAGTTCAATAGTGCCGGTGGTGTCCTCCCACGCGCGGCGGTGGCGCCGGATCGAGATCCTGAAGTCGCGGCGCCTTGGGGTGATCGGTCGGTGGCAAAACAACCTCCTCGGTGCCGGTGACTGGTCGGGAATGGAAGATGGTGAGGTGGGGAAGCTTTTCCAACCGGTGGTGCGGACAAAGACGGCCGGAATTGGCGGCGATCGTCCGCGCAAACCCGCGGAAGTTTCGAGTTTTATCGGTGGCGTTCCACGCGTTTTACGGCAGCAAGGACAGGTGGGGTGGATGGCCGGCTCACAAGCTTCCGTTTGACACCTTGCTCGGCCGGTGAGGTGGCCGGAAATGGAAGAAAACAGCGTGTCGGTTTCGCGGGTTCGGGTCAAAATGAATCAAAATTCGTTTAATCTTTTATTCTTGAATTTCATCGATAATAAAAAGATTCTAAAAAATTTCAAAAATAAAACCTAAAAAGAATAGTCATGAAGATATTTTTTTATTCCATTAACCATTATAAAATAAACAAAAAATTAAAAAGAATAATATTATTATCAAATAGAATATTTAGAATGATAGAACATAAAATGTTGAGATAATAGATTGATGATCATATAATAGAAATAGACTTTGTATTTCAAGAAAATAATTTTTTTCTTTTTAAAATGAACCAATGAATATAATAATTTACTACGAGTAAGAAATTTTTTTATCTACTAATTTTTGAGATTATAAAGTTTTTAATAGAAATTAAAAGAAATACTAAAATTCAAAGATTCTAACATTAAATAATTCAAGTTTTTTAGAAAATTAGAAAGGTACACAATTTATTTTTTCTTCAAAAGACTAATAATGAATAAATCAATAGTTAAATAATAATATTATTTATATATCTTTAACATTAAGATTACCAAATATAGATTTTTAATAAAAAAATTTAATTGTAGGATAATTATTAATTAGAGATATTTCCAATAGGCTTTCCTATTTTTAAAATACAGAATTTTAAAAACCTTTTTAATTAAAGAATTATTAAGAAATTGAGGTCATCTTAAAATATGAGGCCTTAAGCGACTGTCTTATTCGCCTATATTTAAAGCCACCATTGACGAATATTAGTACTAAAAGAATATGCGAAGACATTGATTTCGCCATTTGCTTGCAAACTAAATTTAATGTTAGGAACGAGGGAAATAGATAGAGAAGTTGAGGATTGAAGGTTTGGTTGATGGAATTTGAAACGATTTCATAGAGGTATTTATAGGATTTGAATTGAATGAAAGCAAGCTGCATGCGCCGAATTTTGAGAGGGATTATTTTTGCTTTAACTGATACAAACATTATTTACTAAAATGCCCTTACTTGAGACTTGGATAATAGATACTTGATGACAGAAGGCTACAGATACATACAAAGGACAAGTGCACGTACATGTTTTGTAACTTTGTATGATGATAGGAGAATTCAAAGGCAGCTCTAATAAATTAACAGAAAAACTGAAAAGGTGTTAATCTATTTTCAGCTTTTCCATTGTTATGTAAAATTATGCCCTTATGTTTGCTTTAAGCGCAAGCTCAGGCTATTCCGTGGAACACACTTCTGAACTATTTCCCCTTATTGCTTGAAATGGCAACTTATGCTTCATTTTCATTTTGTTTCCCCAATTCATGTACATCGATCTATTCCTTCGTGAACTATTTCTTCTTGTTGCTTCAAATTGCAGCCTTTGCATAACTTTTTGTTTGCCCATTATGCATAAAAATAACTAGAAATTAACATTTTGTGGCAACACCTAGCCAAAATATAGCACAAATAGTTAAGGGAGCTAAATTTCAGATTCTCATATCAGAGAATGTAGCATAGACGCAACTAATCATTAAAAAGCTGTAATTATTAAAAGAGTTCATTAAATATCTAATTAATTGAGTAGCACCGCCAGTATAAATTCTCACAAATATGTATAAGTGGCATTATTATATTACTGTCATGTTATTATTGTAAATTTTCTAATTTTAAAAAATTTTTTTCACTATTTATATCTCATGCTTGTTTGTATGATTGGATTTGAATCTGCGTAAACATATCCTCTGAGCTCCCTATTATAAGTTGTGAAAATTATTAATTTCATAATAAAGTTTGGCTGGTTTTATGGGTTTTGTCTGTACTATTGACTCTTTCAGGGCATGGCATGATTGCTGCAATTTTATTGTTATTTTGGTCTTTTTATCATGAATAATATATATATATATATATATATATATATATATATATATATATATATATAACAAATTCAATTAATATACTTTAATTATTTAGAAAAAAAACTATTATGAAACTCTGCTAAAAGTTATAGCAAACAATTCTTTAAATTTTAGAAATGGTTATACAGATTCATTTTGGAACTCTAATTCTTTTTTGGACAAACTTTAGGGTAGGGGTGGGGATTCAGATTAACATATAAAATCTGAACGGATTAAAAAATATAACTTGATCGGTTCTAAGTTCTATTTGAGTTCAGCTTGATCATATATATATATATAATCTCTCTCTCACCTCGCAGCTCGTTCACTCTCTTGCCCAATTCCAAATTCAAAATCCCTAACCTTCGGTGAGAAGAAAGAGAGAGAGACTATGAGAAGAAGAAAAAAAAGAGAGATGGAGATAAAAGGGAGAAAAGAAAATAGAAAGAGAAGAATAAGAAAGACTTCTTCTTAGTTTGACCGTAAGCAACACATGAGATCAAATTGTGTCGTTTGACTTTGATATTTTGCTGAGAGAATTTTTGGAGGTAAATTTAAATTCATCATTTAGGATAATTTGTTATGGAAAAGCATGATTAGATATTTGTAGCATAAATAAAAACTTAAGATTTTGTAGAAAATATGCTGACAATGAGTTATTTCGAAAATCATAAAAAATTGTATAAATTGATTTGGATATGTTAATATAGAAAATATGTTAATTCTTAATTTGGATATGTTAATCTGGACATCTTCAAGAATGTTTTGAAACTTTTTTTTGATGAAATCTGATTTGAATTCAATTTTTTATGTAATTTTCAATTTGTGTCTTGAAACCAGGAAATTTTTGATTTTAGTGAAGAATGTAAATTACGAAAATTTACTAGATTAATGAATTTAACACCAAGAAATTCAAGTTGCATGGTTCCAATTATAAATGAAAAAAAAAGAGATGACTATTAATATGTGTTAATGAAAATTAAATAATATTTCAATATTTATTATGCATAAATCTAAATTAATATGTATAGCCTGTTTAATTTTTTTTAGTGATTCAGAAAATATTTATCATTTAATTAAAAATAAAATTCTAGCCATAAACCTATATATTACCTAGAACCAGAAAATTACCTACTGTTTATTAAGTAAGAAATTAGTTAATTATCTTTCTACTAAATTAAATCAATGGTGAAGATTAAAACATTTAAATCCAATGACCCTTATTATCAATACTATAGAAATTCATATAGCATCGTAGAAAAATCTTACAGCTATTAAAGCTCTAGCAACAATACTGATCGAGTGCTTGCATTAATATTGGAATCAATTTATTTTTGCCAGTGTTTTTGAAAATAGTTTTTAAGAGTAGATAGCTTCGATTTGCAGCTAATTTAGCATATGTGGAATTCATTTAAATTAATTACTTAATTTTTGGCAAACCATGACATAACAAGCGAAAACTTATTAGAGTAAAAGATAAGTTGCACTTAATTAGGGCATACATGGTATGCCTTATCGTGTATAATTGACTTGAAAGCCCAACGGAATAAACGGAAAGATGTGTAACCAACAAATAAACAATCTGTAAGGAGTTTACATGCCCTTTAATAGTTGTAGCAATTGACAAAACTATTAGTTGTGTTCTTGTGTCTATCCAATGTTAATTGATAAAGTCATTGGAAGTTACTCAAAACTTTAGAAGAGTTGTTTTTTAAGCAGTTTTATTTTACTGCAATTTCAAGCAACTAGGAGAAATTGCTTGGGTAAATATCGGACAGGCCCCTCGAAGCCCTTCCAGCTCGAGCAAGACACCCCGAGGACAGCCTAGCCCGAGCAGCCCTTCTGGTCAAAGCTAGTCAAGGTCGAGGAAATTCAGTGATGCTCGAGCCCGAGCACTCCATCACCAGCTCGAGGTCGTCCCCGGTCAAAGCTGGTCAAGATCGAGAGCTAAGCACTCCTTGCCTGCTCAAGCTCGTCCCCGGTCAAAGATGGTCAAGGTCGAGAGCCGAGCACATCTCTCCTGCTCGACGGGATCCACGAGCACATCTGGGCAAGACCCGACCCAGGGCAACCCGACCCGTTTTGTCAGAATCCTGGCACACCTTTAATGTCTGACCAGGGTCCCACATGGTGCGATGGAGATACTGTTGCTAGTGGCTGGCACATGCTTCCAAGGTGTTATAACACCTAGCGCACTTGCCCGACATGGTGATCTGGCCACGTGAATCAGATTAAGGGGACAGCCGCTCATCCCTAGGGAATATTCCGCTAATCCCGTATCGCGAGGGACCCGGATACCACTAGCGTGGGAGTGGACAGACTGGAAAGGAACGAGCGGGAAAAATGGAGTATAAAAGGAAACGAAGGGGAACGTTACGGGGGTTGGCATTTCTAATTCACGGAGGTTGGATTTTCTAATTCACGGGTTCTTCATTTTCTAATTTCTCTCATTTGATTCTTGGAAAACACCATACTTATCCAAAAGGGGCGAAATAATACCCTTTCATCTTTCCGGCCTCCTCACTAAGGAGATACCAAAAGATAAACCCGATTCTTGACTTGGCGTCGGAGGGTTTCGCCGAGATACGCCCGGCGACCCCGACCCGGTTTTACGTGAGTGCAGTCAGGAGATCTCCGATTACGAAGAAGGCAGTGAGCAGGGACGAAGGAGGTAATCCCGCTCGAGCTTATCGCGAGCGGAAGGATCGAGTCATTGTTTGAATCCATGAGCGAAGGTTCGAGCAGATCCTGCTCGAGCTGTTTGGAGGCACCTTGTTTGAAGGTTCGAAGCACTTGTTGAGGCCGCGGGAAAAACTACATCAACATTTTGGCGCAGTGCGTGGGGATCGGCACAAAAGCCTGATTTCCTAATACATTGAAGACACACGATACAGCGATGAGGGAAGCAGTAGAGAGGAGTAAGTCCGGAAGAATCGGTAACTTTGAGAGAAGTGGCCAATGAGGCCCGAGCAGGGAGATCCGGGAAAGAATGGATCGGATGGAAAAGCAGATCGAAACTATGACCTCCACATTACAAGAATTCGAGGAAGGACGAGAGAAAAGCATGTAACGATGTCCGGAGTCCAGTAGAGGAATGCTCATGTTCGGGAAAATCGCGGGAGATGAAGCCCAAGACCTCGGGCACTAGAATGTTGTAGTGAGAGAAGAAACAAACATGGAGGAAAGGGGTCTCGTCAACATTTGCGAGGATCTGACCTCGACCTCTCGTGCGGAGGAGTTGGAGGGAGAGGTGCAGCGAGGTTGGCACAGAGTTGTGGAAGATCTTGAGAGGCAGAAAGAGTCAAGCTGGCGAATAATCTTTGGACAATGAATCTCCACTCTCCTCGGAGATCATGGGTGTCACGATCCCACGTGACTTTCGCTTCCGGATCTGAAATATTCGGGAAAGAGTGATCCATTAGTACATATAGGCGGTTCAGCGACATGGCGAGGTGCAAGGTGCATCGGCTGACGCAAGGTCGCGAGGCCTTCCCGCTCACTCTTGAGGAAGGGCGAGAGAATGGTACCATGAGACTCCCAGGGAAGCATCTTGAGCTTTGAGCAGATGTGCGGGGAGTTTGCGAGAACAATTCGAGGCGCGGTGACCCACGAGGATGACATGATGGAGTGTCGGAGGTGAGGCGAGAAGAAGGAGAGTCCCTCAGGAAGTTTATCAAAAGATACCGTAGATCGGTCCTCAGATCTTGGTGCGTTCAACCACCCCGAGCTACGAGAGGATTAAAGATGGGATCAGGATGGGGAGACCATGGTATAACTTCTGGAGTCCTTGATCCGTTCATATTCGGATGCGTATGAGCAGGTGAGCTGGATATGGAAATCGAAGAGGAAAAGGCTGCAAAGCGAGGAATTAGCGGGACCGGGAGGCGTCTGGGTTGGCTCGTCCGGATGGACGAGAGGTCAGAGGCAGTGGAGCGCACAACTCTTGAGGAAGTATTTCCGAGTAAGTCCCTTGTATTATAAAATGCTAATGTAAGATTTAGTCCCAAGATGGGATATGTAAAAGTACAAATGTATGTAAGAATAAGAATAGCATTCATAATGTAAGTTCAAAATGAAGACCCGAGAAGCAGAGAAGAACTCCTCGGCATGAAGTCCCAAGCCTAACTCATTAGGCGGGACGGTGCCAAGCTTCAGGTTATTGAAAACCGAGGCGGGAGTATCATCAGAAGACCTCGAGTCAATTAAAAGGCTCGGCGGAAGAAGAACTCCTCGGCATGAAGTCCCAAGCCTAACTCATTAGGCGGGACGGTGCCAAGCTTCGGGTTGTTGAAAACCGAGGCGGGAGTATCATCAGAAGACCTCGAGTCAATTAAAAGGCTCGAGCAGAAGAAGAACTCCTCGGCATGAAGTCCCAAGCCTAACTCATTAGGCGGGACGGTGCAAGCTCAGGTTATTTGAAAACCGGAGGCGGGAGTATCACCGGAAGACCTCGAGTCAATTAAAAGGCTCGGCGGAAGAAGAACTCCTCGGCATGAAGTCCCAAGCCTAACTCATTAGGAGGGACGGTGCCAAGCTTCGGGTCATTTGAAGACCAGGCAGGGAGTCTCATCGAAGACCTCGGGTCAATTAAAAGGCTCGAGCGGAAGAAGAACTCCTCGGCATGAAGTCCCAAGCCTAACTCATTAGGCGGGGCGGTGCCAAGCTTCGGGTTGTTTGAAAACCGAGGCGGGAGTATCACCGAAGACCTCGGGTCAATTAAAAGGCTCGGGCGGAAGAAGAACTCCTCGGCATGAAGTCCCAAAGCCTAACTCATTAGGCGGGAAGGTGCCAAGCTCGGGTTATTTGAAAACGCAGGCGGGAGTATCACCAGAAGACCTCGAGTCAATTAGAAGGCTCGAGCAGAAGAATAGCTCCTCGGCATGAAGTCCCAAAGCCTAACTCATTAGGCGGGACGGTGCCAAGCTTCGAGTTATTTGAAAACCGAGGCGGGAGTATCACCGAAGACCTCGAGTCAATTAAAAGGCTCGAGCAGAAGAATAGCTCCTCGGCATAAAGTCCCAAAGCCTAACTCATTAGGCGGGACGGTGCTAAGCTTCGGGTTGTTTGAAAACCGAGGCGGGAGTATCACCAGAAGACCTCGGGTCAATTAAAAGGCTCGGGCAGAAGAATAGCTACTCGGCATGAAGTCCCAAATCCTAACTCATTAGGCGGGACGGTGCCATGCTTGGGTCCATTGCAGGCCCGAGCAGGAGTCTCATCAACCTCCGGTCAATTGCAGGCCCGGGCAGAAGTTCAAGAAGAACTCCTTGGCTAGAAGTCCCCAAAGCCTAAGTCTTAGGCGGGACGGTGCCATGCTTGGGTCAATTGCAGGCCCGAGCAGGAGTACCAGCAAGCTTGGATCAATTGCGGGCCGGCGAGGAGTAGCAGTGAAGACACCTCGGTCAATTCTGACCGGCGGTAGTAATACTAGAAGACACCTCGGTCATGCAGGGCCGGGCGAGCGGCTCATGAAGAATACCAAGGCCGAAGTCCCGCGTGGCAGAGCCAAGCACGATGACTACGAGGCCCGAGCAAGAAGAGCGTGGGAAGCGTAAAAGGCCGCGAGTTCGGCCCATCCTTACTGAGTTTCAGTCTTGTCTCGCTTCACTCGAAAGACTAGAAACTGGGGCACCTGGTGTTTGGGTAAATATCGGACAAGCCCCTCGAAGCCCTTCCAGCTCGAGCAAGACACCCGAGGACGACCTGGCACGAGCAGCCCTTACGGTCAAAGCTAGTCAAGGTCGAGGAATTCGGAGATGCTCGAGGCAGAGCACTCCATCACCGACTCGAGGTCGTCCCGGTCAAAGTCGGTCAAGATCGAGAGCTAAGCACTCCTTGCTCGCTCAAGCTCGTCCCCGGTCAAAGATGGTCAAGGTCGAGGCCGAGGCACATCTCTCCTGCTCGAAGGGATCCACGAGCACATCCAGGCAAGACCCAGGCCGAGGCAACCCGACCCGTTTTGTCGGAATCTCGGCACACCTTTAATGTCGACCGGGGTCCCACATGGTGCGATGGAGATCTCATTGCTAGTGGTCGGCACATGCTTCCAAGGTGTTATAACACCTAGCGCACTTGCCAGACATGGTGATCCGCCACGTGAATCGGATTAAGGGGACGGTAGCTCATCCACTAGGGAATATTCCGCTAATCCCGGTGTCGGAGGGACCCGGATACCACTAGCGTGGGAGTGGACAGACTGGAAAGGGAACGAGCGGGAAAAATGGAGTATAAAAGGAAGCGAAGGGAGCGTTACGGGGTTGGCATTTCTAATTCACGGAGGTTGGATTTTCTAATTCCACGGGTTCTTCATTTTCTAATTTCTCTCATTTGATTCTCCGAAAACACCATACTTATCCAAAAGGGGCGAAATAATACCCTTTCATCTTCCGGCCTCCTCACTAAGGGAGATACCAAAAGATAAACCCGATTCTTGACTTGGCGTCGGAGGGTTTCAGCCGGGACACGCCTGGCGACCCCGACCCAGTTTTACGTGAGTGCAGTCAGGAGATCTCCGATTACGAAGAAGACAGTGAGCAGGACGAAGGAGGCAATCCTGCTCGAGCTTATCGCGAGCGGAAGGATCGAGTCTTGTTTGAATCCATGAGCGAGAAGGTTCGAACAGCTCCTGCTCGAGCTGTTTGGAGGCACTTGTTTGAATCCAGCGAGCGAAGGTTCGAACAGATCCCGCTCGAGCTGTTTGGAAGCACTTGTTTGAATCCATGAGCGGAAGGTTCGAACAATCCTCGCTCGAGTTGTTTGGAGGCATTGTTTGAATCCGCGAGCGAAGGTTCGAACAATCCCGCTCGAGTTGTTTGGAGGCACTTGTTGGAAGGTTCGAAGCATTGTTGAGGCACGCGGAAAAACCGCATCAACGAAATAGTTCTAAGAAATGAACATATCGGTCCACGGGAATTGAGGAGGCATTGATATTGTGCTCAAAGCAAACATATGGGCATAATTCTACGTAGCTCCAAAAAGCGTAAAATGGATAAGCACTTTTTCTCGTTAATTTATTAGCTACCTTTGAAATCTCCCATCTTACTGGAACCATATATAGATATGCACTTGTATTTTGTATGTATTTGCTGCTTCTTTCATCAAATATCATCCAAATTTCAATGAAATGGTATTTTAGTAAATTAAGAAAGCAATGGTTACGGCAAAAATCACTCCCAAAATTTGGCTTATATTACATTTACTATTAGTACTATTGCCATTTCTACAGTTCATTAAAATCCTATAAATACTCATTTAAATGTTTTCAACTTCACCCCAACTCAAAGTCTCAAATCTATTTCTCTCCTTTCTATCACTAAATTTAAGCTTTGAAACGATGTCGAAATCAATGTCTTTGCCTACTAATTTTTACTATTTCTTTTGATTATCTTCTTTAGTTCATCTTTAGCAATTCCATTGAGTTACAATGTGCTTGAGCTTGGGAGCCGGACCGATGGCCGGACCGACTCAGCAAAAGCCTTTCTTGCCGCATGGTCTAAAGCTCGTGGCTCTGCCGAGGCCTCAACCATTTACGTGCCACCGGGAGGTACTTGCTACACAATGTTGTGTTTCAAGGCCGATGCAAGAACAATGATATTACCATACGTATTGATGGCACTCTCGTGGCTCCAACTGATTATCATGTTATTGGAAATGCTTGAAGCTGGATTTTATTTGAGCATGTTAATGGGGTTTCTATTAATGGCGGCGTTCTTGATGGCCAAGGTGCTGGTTTGTGGGCTTGTAAAAATCGGACATTAGTAATTGCCTCGAGTGGCGCTACTGGTAATTAAGTTGAAATATCATCCTATATATATATGTAGTCATATATTAAGTGGCCTTTTACTTTTATATTGATTGGCTTTATACTTTAATTATTATAATTAATGTTCCTTCTTTTGCATATACATGAACAGACACTTGGCTTTAGCAACTCAAACAAGATTGTGATTAATGGATTAGCGTCCGTAGATAGCCGTAAGTTTCATATTGTTATCAACGGATGCAACGATGTGAAAGTACAAGGGATCAAAGTTTCGACCTCCGGTGACGCCCTCAACACCGATGGCATTCACGTTCAATCTTCAAGTGGTGTCACAATTTTGGACTCCAAAATTGGCACCGTGATGATTATGTATCGATTAGTCCCGGCGCCACTAATTTATGGATTGAAAATGTTGCTTGTGGCCCCGGCCATGGTATAAGGTAAAATTAAAAAACATGATAATTTGTATCTCTCTTTACTTTTGGTGGTACGTATAAATATTTATCGCTGATTAAATTGGATATTGTGATTTTGTTGCAGCATTGGTAGCTTAGGCAAAGAGCAACAAGAGGTCGGAGTGCAAAATATGACGATGAATATCCGTGACATTCTGTAGCACTCAAAATGGAGTGAGGATTAAGTCTTGGGGAGACCAAGCAATGGATTTGCCGAGAACATTCTTTTCCAACATGCTCTTATGAACAATGTCGATAATCCAATAGTAATTGATCAAAATTACCGCCCGACAACAAGAATTGCCTCGGACGAGTCCGATATTTATTTATCACAAGTTTGTAAATGTTGTTGTGAATAAAATTCAACTCAATAAATGTTCTTTTTTCCTTGTTCAATAGGCTTCGGGAGTTAAAATCGGTGATGTCGTATATCAAGATATTCATGGAACATCGGCAACGGAAGTTGGAGTAAAGCTCGATTACGGCCAAAAGAATCCATGCATCGGCATTAGCTTGGAGGATGTGAAGCTCATTTACAAGAATCAGCCAACTGAAGCTTCCTGCACCAACGTCGATGGATCGACCTCCGGATTTGTGTTGTGCGGAAGAGTAGGTTGAGCAAATTACCAATTGATGGTAACTGTGACTTCTAGAGAAACTTAAATGTGGTGTAAACAATTGCAAAGAAAATTGACACAATAATTTACGTGGTTCGGCGTAAAGCCTACATCCACGGGCAAAGACTGGAAGATAATTTTACTAACAAATGAGAATTTATAAATTGGGAAAAACTCACAAAAACCCAATAGTCCAATACACCCAAATAAATTCTCCTAGCACTCAAGTGGAAGCTCTCTCAACTCTCTCAATTGCTTCACTTGCAATTGCTCTCAATTTTGGGATGCTTTAACAAATGAAGAACATTAGCTATTTATAGGAATGCATGGTAGCACTATTTCACCAAACCTTTAAAATTGTCAAAGTTTGGTTGGTGATTACCTAATTTTTAGCTAAACTTTGAATAATTTACCTTTGAATAATTTTGGCCAAACTTTGAACATGTGCTTTGCCAAACTTTGAATACTTTGACTTTGAATTTGAATTTTTCAACAATTTGTTCTGCCAAATAGTTGCTTGAAGACTTGAAGTTGTGAAAAATTTTTGAGTTGAGAGAAAAAAAAGGCATAGGAAGCCAATCCCGATTATATAGTTAATAGTACACGTAATTAGAGTATTAAAAATATATATATATGTAATAGTTCGAAATATTGAGCTGAAACTACCATATGTCATAGGAGGCCATTAAAAAAATTGTCTAGGAAGCCGATATCCTTATAATGTGTTGTTCAGTTCAGTAAAACTTTGCCCATTGGGCATGCTTATAGGCAGCTTTTACAATGTGTTGAAAGTATTTATGTCTCTTTTCGCACCTAGAGATTCATAAGTTGATGTCTCTTTTCACAATCTTATTTTTATCGCTGATGGTCGAATCATTGAATTGTCAAACGAATGATGTCAAATGATTAGATTGTGAATTGATGGGAACTTCTCGTGTGGAAAACAATTTCTCAACAAATACAATACTCAGTTTTTCGCTTTTTCCATTTCATATGATTCACGTGGAAAACAATTTTTTCATGATTATATGTAGTGTAGGTAAACTCTAATCTAATTAATCTGAGTACTCGATAAATATCTTAAAATTTTAAATCAGAATTTTTTTTTCGTTTCCTTCTCACTTCTTACTTTCATAATATAATGAAAAAAAGTTGATTTGATTATAAAAAAAGTGAAAAATAAATATAAGACTCAATCTTAACCACATATTCACTACTACAAAAATCACATTTATCGACACCTAGTTTATCGATACTTTGTAAAAGTGTCCGTAATATTGTACATATGCACCATTTCACGCTTTTAACAAGTAAGTATTAAAGATTATTGATACTAGTGTGTCAATGAAATTAAACATCAACGCTCACTAACACTAAAGTATCAAAAATAAAAAAATTATTAAAATTTTTTTAGTTTCAACTCGAACCCGAAACTTCTAAAATTTAAAACATTAACGTTTGAAGTACAAACCATCAAAATTGAAAAAAGAATCAAAACCCTAATTGCTTATTACAGAATGGGCTTCTTCTCCAACAAAACGAAGCTCTTTCGCTTGGAGTGGGCGCTTGCTCTGCTTTCTATAAATTAGGGTTTAATTACCTTTGCTCTAATCACCAGAGACTTTTCATTTCCTCTTTCTCTCCGGCTTTACTTTATGAAGCATATAGATCTTGATTCTCAGGTCACCACTGAAGACAACCAAAAGATGAAGAAAATCAAATAAGAAGAGGAGGAGGAAGAGCAAGTCAAAGAAACTAGCTTCACAAATCTAGACGAGAACCTCCTGTTGGAGGTGTTGAAACACGCCAGGACTTTGGTTTTTTCCCTTCCTCCTTATCCACCTATATATATATATATATATATATATATATATATATATATATATATATATATATATATATATATATATATATATATATATATATATATATATCTGCTTTTTCCTTTTTTTTTAACTTTTGGTCGGTGAGATTAGACTTTTTTCTTTTATGAAGAAAAGAAAAACTTTTGTATTTTTGGGATTTTAATTTGCAATATGTAATCTTATTATGGTGGAGAGGGTTTTAATGTTTAGAAAATTGGATATCTTTTGGGCTCTAGCATGCTTAATGTTGTTAAATTTTTCGTGAGCATAAAAATATATTATACTTTTATATCTATTCAATGTTAGATATTGCTTCATTTGGCCATGTAATACTATTAGGAAACAGATCTCCTTTGGATTCTAAATGTTCGTCGCTTCTTCCGTCTCCGGCTATGTTTCCTCCGAAGGTTGGCACTATAAACCCTTCAATTATTTACTTAGTGAAACTTGTGATTTTGACTATCTTGAGAAAAGAGTTTGGTTTTTCTCTTAAAAGGTCAGTATTTAGAATTTAACAAATTTGCGACCCAATATGGTGTAAAAAATATATGCAGCAGTTTTAATTTTCTTTTTTAAGAATATATACAGCAGTTGTAATAAACTTAAGTAGACCAATTAGCTAATAAATGGGCCCTTTCTTTTCCCAACTATTAGCAGCGAATGGCCATATACATTTTTGGTTGAGAATTCACCTAATGACATTTTAAAAATGTTGAAAAGGATAGGACTTGTGTTGGGGCCATCCGGATGGTCCAAAGAAAAAAAAAGAGAAAGAAAATGGCAGGACCTCCATTTTATTTTCATTTTCAGAGGAAATTGATTTCCATAATTGCAATCCATAAATGTATTTAAATGCCTTTTGTCAATGCTTTATGTAATCTTGACAGTGAAATTTTTGAGAAGTCCGTCTAGGAGGATTTTCTCTCAAGTATTCGCTTGATGTTCTCCAATGTATGTAATAGATAAACAATTATTTATGAATATAATAACATTCTCTAAAACCATAGGAAGTAGATGGGTGGGGCCTTGTATACTTCAAATGCCATTTGAGCTCATTTTAATGTTTAGTTACTATGATCTAAATACAAACGCCTCGTTATAAAGCATACCTATAGGTTTTAACAAACTATTATTTCAAAATCAATGCATATTTCAGTAATATTTTGAATTGGGCAACTGGTCACCACCACCTAACTGCATATTGCTTGCCACTGTAAAGGGAAAGGGTGGAAATTATAGCTTGAATTTGTGTATATTAATCACCATCAATGAAAAATTATCATTAGGAAGTAAGTTAACTCTATTTATGATTTTCTTATTGCAGAAAGTCTTTAGGAGGATTATGAGGGTTGAGCTTGCACCTATATCTCTCAATTTGCACCTTATTTTATTTTATTTTTTGTGTTGCCTTTCAAAGCATAATATCTTTATTAATCATTTTTAAAATTTAATGTCCAAGTACATTTAATTAATTATGCCTCAGTTGCATGCCAAGAAGTTTATAATTGGTGAAGCAATTTTGGTATCATATAGGAAATGTGAATTATCCAAAAAAAAAAAAAGGTTATAAGCCTCAATATGGAAGAGCAAGAAGAAGAAAAGCGAGTTAAGGAATCAAAGAAGGAAGTCGAGAATCGATCTTGAGTCTCGAGCAAGCATTTTTCTTTTTGTTTTATATATGATTTTATGATGCAAAAAACTTATACTTTAAAGTGTAATTTTAAAAAGGGTTGTTAGCTGTTTAGGCATATGCCTCTTGATAAGGTGGAAGTTCAACAAGTCATTGCAAAATGATCTTGAAGTTAGTTTACAATAGAAGAAGCTATGTCTTATGGAAAATGTATTATATTTTTGAGTATTAATGAAAATGGAAAATGTATTATTATTGATGTTAAGATGAAATTTTAATTTAATTCTATTAATGTGTATACAATATCATGTAATCATACGGTCCACTACTAGGTCAACATTTCCACATTTATTTGTTAATAGAAATTAATGGAAAAAGAGAGACAATGAGACAAATAATTATAGAGATTATTTTTATCAATTGATTTATAATGGAATTTATCGTTATAAATGAATTTGAAAAATTACATATGAAATAAAGATAGAGCTAAAGGATCTCGTAACTGATGGATGACTAATGGATGCTAATGTTCTTTTAGCACCCTTATCTAAAATTCTAAGTGTGAGAGGGCTGAAGTGGATATTAAAAAAATTATGCAATTAATAAAGTAAATTAATTCAAGTTAATATCTTAAGTAATGATAAATATAAATTCAAGTTAAAGTCTTTAAGTAATGATAAATGAATATTTTGAAAAATAGCAGCTTGGTCGCTTAGCTAAAGCGATTAACAACTTTTGAGAGATTGTCAAAAACTTGGGCCCAATCGACTAGTCGTTAACTCTTTGAAATGGATTTTTAAAATATGTTTATGAAATGCAAGCGATTTAGCCGTTTGGTGGGAAGTGATTCTTGAAATCATTGATACCAAAGTATAGACTAGAGAAGTTAAAGAAGCATTTGAAGGAAAGTCATTGCATAATTTTTTCATGGCAAATCAAGATGCCTAAATTCTTGCCCTTCTCTCTTAAAGCATGTGTTGGATGGATTTGCAAGTTCATATGAGCTTTATTTCAACACTTGTGTGATTCTGATTTAATATTTGTAATCTTCTTGAGAAACAATGTCCATAAAGAAGATTAATTCATCGATGAGAATTGTCAAGGCCTATGGTCTAAAAGCCGCTTGCTTATGATAAGATGAGAAGCCAAAGTTAATAAGAGCTAATTCGAACAGATTGCATCTTAAAATGAGCAAGGCAGATATAATAAGTTGAAGTCCTATAGTTTATAATACGTTGAAGGCAGATATAACTTGGAGTTTGCCGAAATCTTATTTGAGCTTAAGGAATTCAGAATAAGTTAAAAATTATAAGAGAAGACAAAAATAAAAATTCTCCCTTTTATTCAAATCAATAAGAGCTAGAGTTTACAATGCCATAAAACAAAAAGCTATAAGTGAAAATCAAGGAGCTTGGGTAGACTATTCAGCAGCTGGATCAGTGGCTTGAGGAGGAGGAGGAGCAACTTGAAGACCCTCCTCAACAGAGAGAGCAACTCCTTAAGGTCCTACAGCGGCACCCTCTACGTTTGGAGATGGATCTCCTTGTTGCTGATTCCTTGCATCCTGCTCGCTCATATAGGCATCTACACTAGTCTCAAGTTTAGCTATATCTAGCTCAGGGTATTCTTTGCCCAAGATAGACATGGTGCACTCATAACAGAACGTCAACCCATTGTTGTACTCATCAGCAAGTTACTTGCCTATAGAGTCTAGCTTACCTTGGACTCTTGTAGTTTCAACTTCCATAGTCCTTTAAAAAGAAAATCTTTGAACGTCAAGATCTTTCCATGGCTGCTTTTTCCTCAAATGTGAAGATTTCAGTTTGGAGCTTTGCTGACTCTTCCTTCTCCTCCTCGAGATCTTTCTTTAAGATTTAGTTTTCAGTTTTAATTCTCCTCTCATAACTAAGGACTCTTGAGTTGAAAGCTGTTGAAGTAGCAGCAACTTGGCATACAGAACGCTGAAAGGAGTTAGTTGGCAAGATCATTGAGACTGAACGTTTCTAACTCAGTAACAAAGTCTTCTTGTATATGCTTTGTAAACTCCTTGATATAAGACACGACGAAAGTCACCGCTCCCTTGGTTGTGTTGATAAGGACCTGAAGGGAACAATAGCGGCAGAGTCCTTCGAAGAAGCTTTTTCGACTGCTTTCCCACCTTCTGTAGAAGAAGGAAGAATTTTGATAGGGGAAGCATTAAGGTCAACCATTGGTTTCTTCATTCGAGTAGAAGCAGTTGCTCGGGCTGTCAACAATGCTGGGGAACTTCTTCAATCGGGCTAGGATGCCACTCATTTTTTCTCCCTCGGACGCTAAGCCAAACTCGACGAGATTATGATGGTGATGGGTTTTTTCTCCTTCGAGCTGAAAGTGAAATAATACCAGCCCGCATCTTTTGGGCTGCTTTTCAGTTGATAAAGGCTTTTTATTTCATCTCCCACGGGTTCACCTATATTACACCAATTCCATAGAATTTATAGACCAGATAAAACCCTCCACCTAGATTTAGTTGTCCTAGTGCCAAGTGTAATTGAGAAAGGATTTAGGCAAAATAAGGATGTAAAGGTATCCTGACACCCCATTTAAAACATTCGAGGTACAGAGTAGTTCTATTTTTGCTGGGGAAACGAAGATCAACGCTAGCAAAAATGCAGTAGGTTTTCCTAAGCCTATCTAACTCCTGTTGAGAGGTCTCACACCTCATATGGTCAATGGCAGATGATTCAGCCTCTAACTTATAACCAGTCTTTTTGCCACAACGTACTACAGTCAGATTTCATAAATCTAAACAGCAATTTACCAAAATGGGAAACAAAGTACCCCAAAACAAAAATAACAAGGTCAAGAGGAAAAATAATAAATATAAAAAATGGAGTAGGTTCAAAAAATAAAAAAGGTTACATTTTTTTTATATCTACTTTGGCAAGGAACGGAATAAATCAGCTGCAACCGGAAGGAGAATCTTTTGCAAAGCGGCGAGAGTCAACTCTGAGCAATGTCAGGAAGTAAGGAAATGGAAAAGAGATGACTTTAGGGATTCATAAAGAGGAATGAGAGTCACTCCAACAAACGGCACGTTACACAAAGGAACACGTCTGTTCAGGGAGCCGCTTCTTCAAATTTAAACGAGTGGTTCAGAGTAACCCATGTCACTTACATTAAATGCAAAGAAAATGAAGAGAATGATATAAAAAGGGGGGGAGCCTGTTCGAGTAAGTAATTTCTAGTCTTATCTCGTTTCACTCTCAAAAGTAGAAACTGGGGGACTGGTGTTTGGGAAATAAAGAACATGTCTGCTTGAGGGCAGGCCATCCAGAACAGAAGCACAGATCGCTAGTATAAAGACACTCTTACTCGGTGTCAAGCTAGCTGAGACTTAAGACCAGATGTTCGTAACTTGCTCGAACAAAGCTGGGAAGAGCAGGAGTGTCCATGACAATCAAGCAAGCACTTACCATGCTATGGGTGGCACCAAGAGCATCAATAAACCAGTCATCGAGCCGAGCTGAGCCAAACCCGAGTGCGGCAGCTGAGCCTACAGCACGAGACGGTTGAACAACTCTATCCGAAAATGAAGGAATAGCCCCCACGTATAATCAATTCATGACATGGTGACCAAGTAACTGTCTAACCCCCACGTACAATTAATCCTCATTATGGCGATCGAGTAACTGTCCCTCAACTGAGGGAAACACGGGGAGTAAAGAACTTGGGTTACGAGAGTAATAATAAGAAACAAAAGACCCAGATAAATAGGGGAGAGAAAGGAGAAAAGGGGTTGGATTCTAAAAAAATCAGAGAAAAGAAAAAGGTAGTTAGTTTCTAATCTGTGTTTTTCCTTCTTTCACTGAGATCACTGACTTGAGCGTTGGAGGGTTTTCGCCGTGAAAACAACCGGCAAACTCTGATACTTTTTCTGTAAACACAGGTTAATCAATACCGCAATAGCGAAACTCGAAAGCTAGCTAGGAAACTTGCTCAATGAGCGACCAGAAAACCGCATCAACAATGAACCCATTGAATTTTCCCGCAGAAGCCCCAAAGGTACATTTTTTGGGGTTTAACCCCATTTGAAATTATGGAGTATGTTAAAGGTATCTTGTAGATGGCTGACATGATCCTCAGCGTAAACGGATTTAGTAATCATATCATCTACATAAACTTCTATTTTTCGTTCGATTAAAGATATGAACATGTGATTGACGAGTCTTTGATACGTTGCTCCAACGTTTTTGAGGCCGTAGGCCATTACCTTGTAGCAATATAATCCACGGTTGGTGACAAAAGCCATATGTTCTTGATCTCGTTCATGCATCCGAATTTGATTATTCCCAGAGAATGCATCCATGAAACTCAATAGAGCATGACCTGCCATCATATCAATCAATTAATCAATTTTGAGGAGCTGGTAGTTGTCTTTAGGACAAGCTCGATTAAGGTTGGTGAAATCAGCACACATGCGCCACTTGCCATTAGCCTTTTTTTCTTGTGTGGCTTGATACCGATCTTCGTTAAATGTTCAATGACGCTGATTAACCGGTCTAAAGCTCGGGTCAATTTATAATTTATGACTTATTATCTTTGGGTCGATCCCGGGCATGTCAGTGTGATCCCATGCAGATATGTCTATGCAGTTAGCTAGCAGTTGTGTTAACTGCTTAGTCAGCTTTGTAGTCGGTGAAGCCCTAATTTTGATATTTCTGGTTTGGTCATGCTTAAACGGAGAAACGTATCTCACATTTTCAGCTGGTTCCGTACACTTGAGTTTATAATCGGCTTGAGGATCAGTAGAGTCATTGTCGATCGCAAGATTATATTGTAAAGGCTGTTTTCGTGAAGAAGTAGAAGGATGCAATATGATTGTTTTGAAGAAGTTACATAGGAGCTTTGAGCAATCTTTTGATTCTCGATCATAACACTGATGCCATCTTCTGTGGGAAATTTGAACTTAAGGTAGTGTATTGACATAACGACGCGAGTTGCCTCCATAAAGGGTTTTCCCAAAAAACTCTGATAGACCATAGGAGTATCCACCACGATGAAATCTAGCATCATGGCTTAGTTTGAACTGAGTCACCTATGGTTATAGGCAAGCGGATTTTGCCCAAAAAGTAGGCAACTTTCGCCGAAGCCATACAAAGAGGTATGTTTAGGTTTTAGTTAAGTGCGATCGATCTTTAATGCGTCAATTGTATCTTTTAGCAAGATATCGATAGGGCTTCCCGGGTCCACCAATACCTTATTTAAAGTTATACCAGCCCAATCATTCATATTATTGGAAATAGAAGACGACCAAGAAGAAGAAGAAGAAGAAGAAGAAGGACGAGGAGAAGAAGAAGGAGAAGAAGAAGTAGAAGAAGAATTGTGTTTAAGACGCCTTTAGAATCTTCTTTCGTAAACATTATAGGAAATAGAATTGTGGCTGAACTTTTTGGTTGGTGTCACCGTCCTGATGTCAAGAGTTAACGAGTGTGTTACATACTGTTTTCTTCCACAGTTCGAGTCTCTGACAAGGATGGACCATAAGAGAACCATTGTGTGATTGTTTAGATATTTCGTTTCCCCTTGCCTCTTCTCAATATACTCATGTAGATAGTCGTTTCTTAGTAGCCAGAGGAGTTGTTTACAAAAACCAATGCAAGTGTTCATGTCATGACCGATGTCTGAGCTACACGTCGAACTTTTTCTGCCGTAGGGTTTTGGGCCGTCATTGGTTAGTGCTCATTATGTTGGTTGGGCTGCTTCATCAATGGGGCAAACGCTTTCTTGTTCTCCCAGTCCTTTGGCTGGTGCCTGTTTTTGTGATCGTTAGTAGGATTATTGGGTGACGATCGTTTCTCTCTCATTCTCAAATATGATATAAAATGAGATTTAAATCATAAAACATTAAGGGGAAGAAAAAAAATCTCCTGGAGAACATTTCGAGCACTGAGTATGTTTAGTTTGTGGCCAGATGATATAAACTGTTTACAAATTGCAACATGATTACTTGTTTTCCAATATTGCGGCCGCTGAATAATCCTAGCAGAGCAGCAGGAGCATTTTCCAGGCCTTCAACTATGTCTTCAACATAAACAATCTTGCCTTCGCGGATCAAAGGCAGAACAATGTCAAGAATGGGGAAAGTTATCGAAAACGACTAGTCCCATGTGAATTCGCCTATAAACAATGTTCATCAAATTGCACACACCCTCGGGCTGATTAAGATTCTACTGTGAGATCACTCCACATGCTGCAATTCATCCATGGAGTCTCATGTATAGTAGCAGTGCATCTAGCATTTTGCCGCCTACGTTGTCAAAGTAAATGTCAATGCCTTCAGGAAAGCACCTGAGAAAGGGAAAAACAAAAAACGAAAAAGGATTATGTGCTGGTCCTCTATGCTTAAAATAAGCTGAAGCTTCTGAAGTACGTAATGACACTTACCTTTTCAAAGCTGCAACCAAATCTTGCTCCTCTGTATAGTTGAAAGCATCATCAAATGCAAACTTATTCTTCAATAGTTCAATCTAATATATAAGTTGCAGAAATTTTCAGAAGCTTTCATCCAAATGAATCACTGCTAATAAAAACTTTGGCAATTAACAATTAGATAGCAAGCGACATGTAACCAAAAGTATTGGACCTGATTCACTACTTCCAGCGCTACCAATAACATAGCAACTCATCAACTTTGCAAATTGCCCAACAAGCTGCCCAACGGCACCAGATGCTGCTGAAACAAAGACATATTCTCCTTTCCTAGGAGCACAAATTTCATAGAAACCAGCCCATGCTGTCATCCCAGCCCCAGGCATACCTATTAGAAAAATGAATACACACAGAAATGTTGAGGAGATTATAATCGTTGCGTCGTATAGTCTAATCAAGATATGAAATTATCTGAGCAACTCACCAAGAATTCCAGAATAGAGGGAGGGGAATATCAGTTTGAAGAATTTAAAGAGGCCTTCAGGATTTTTTATCACACTGTACTTATCCCATCCAGTTGCTCCCCAAACTAGATCCCCTTTCTTAATTTCTGGGTGCCCTGAGTCTACTACTTTAGCCACTCCAAACCCTTCTATTGGCTGCATGATATCAGCTCAAATGAGTAGTTAATAATTGCACGTCAGTTAGATTAGACAAGTTGCACAAAAAGTACAACAGTGCAACAGTGCAAATTTTATCATTTGTATTCTGAATAAGTTCACATACAAATACTGAAAATCATGCAAAAATGAGTTTGCAAAGAAGCATTACCCTACCTCCAGTCCCATTTCCTCTAGGCCCGAAGCTTGAGATTATAGTGATCCTGACCTTTCCAAAGCTGCATCTAAGTCTTGCTCATCTTTATAACAGGCCAAAGCAAAGAGTTCAGTAGGAAAACACACTTGGGATAAAAATAAGTAATAGTGCATTCTTCTGCATCTTACATACTTTAGTGTGAAAGCTAACATTTTGAAACCATTAACACTGTACATAGCCAGCTTTAATTGTCAAAGGGTATATGTATAGTGATAATGTTCATAAAACTTGTAGCATGTGCATACCCTTCCTTCCAAGTGCCATTTCCTTAGGCCCTGAATCTTCAGAGGATACAGTGATACTGACATTTTTGAAGCTGCATCTAAGTCACGCCCTCTCTGTAATTGAGAGCATCATCAAATTCAGTATTTCAGCCTGAGATAAATTAGAACAACAACAGCAACATGAGTTCACATCCTGAGGAAGTCATCCAACCAAATTCCTTCCCTGAAGTGTAGGAAATATGTTTTGTGTGCATGTAAAAACTTGACCAGTAAGCGAAAATAGCGACTCAATTTTGTAGATATAGTGAAACGATTAGCCAATGCTGTTAGAAGCTAAGTAGATAAAGTTTTATCTGATCAATGACCGTCACATGCAATCACTTAAATTTTCCTGGTTAAATACTATACTGCAACAAAAACAACCAAGCATGTTAAAAATCATTAGAATAACCAAAAACAAACGAAGTGCTTACAGAGCCAATTTTGAAGCAAGGGAAGAACCGCATTTGAATATTTTCTACTTCAAATGCAATTGAACTTGTTTTCAAGTACATGTCAGTTTCTTTTCTTGTTGCTCACAGGCCACTTCCCCATTGTCGGTAGAAGATATTTGACTTCAAATAACTGGATAATGTGGATGTTCTGTTAAGAGCAACTGTTAAGAAAGAGGTTCAAATCTCTCTGACTTAATGAAGTTAAGATTCTCACAGATAAAAGCTGGTGGTAGAATATTCATTATAAAGATCAAAGTTGAGCTGCGACACAAAAATTTAATTAAGAGACAGGTTCAATTGATCCTGAAATAAAAATATCAGTGTTAAAAAACATACATCTGGACGTTTCGATTTTGAAAAGCTAATTGATATGCCTTTTAATCGACTGCGGCTGTAAGAAAGAATCTCATATTGTCTAGTATAAGTACACGAGTATGTTATTGGATAATTGAACGTTCACCATTATTTAAGTGTTCATGCTTTATAATTTTAAGCAGAACTGCAGGAATCGATAAACCTCTTGACATATTAATATAAGAAATAGGTTTCAGTACAAGAGCAGAAGGCTGAATCATTCCCTAGAAACTACAACTACTTGTTTCCCAACATTGCGGCCACTGAATATACCAACAAGAGCTGCAGGGGCATATTCAAGACCATCAGCTATGTCTTCAACATAAACAACCTTGCCTTCTCGGATGTAAGGCAACATCGCATCCAAAAACTTCGAGTATTGGGGAAAGTAATCAAAAACAATAAATCCTTCCATGCGAATGCGTTTAAACACAATGTTCATCAAATTGTGCACACCCTCAGGCTGACTGAGATTGTACTGTGAGATCATTCCACACACTGCAATGCGTCCGTGAAGTCTCATGTTTAGTAGCACTGCATCCAGCATTTTTCCCCCTACATGCTCAAAGTAAATGTCAATGCCTTCAGGGAAGCACCTGGAAAATTAATTGAAGTGAAAATAGAAAGGCTCATCATCAGTGATGTTTGTTTCAACATAGCGTGTGAAATAAGCAATGAAAATCCTCAGCTATAACCTTTTCAAAGCAGCATCCAAGTCATTCTCCTCTTTATAATTGAAAGCCTCATCAAATCCGAGCTTGTTCTTTAGTAGTTCAACCTAGCATAACATAATCCAATCAAAGAACTTCATAAGATCATCCAAGGACTTCAAGATATTGAATTGCAATTGCCAATTGGGGACTGCATTGAAATTAACCACACCTTTTCTTTACTGCCAGCACTTCCAACAACATAGCAACCCATCAACTTTGCAAATTGCCCAACAAGCTGACCAACCGCACCAGATGCTGCGGAAACATAGACATATTCTCCTTTCTTTGGAGCACAAATTTCATAAAAACCAGCCCAAGCTGTCATCCCAGGGGTACCTATATGCAGCCCAAACATAAGAGCACAGAATATTGTGAGAAACAAACTTGAAATGCCTATGGCTTCATTTGGTAATGTGAGCTGTTACAAAATGAAAACTCTAGTTGGATGAGAAACCTCACCCACTAAACAACCACCCTTGACATCTATTTTTATTTAAACTCAGGTAAATGTGGACACAAAACACATTTACTGCCAGTTAAAAAATTAATAATTTGACAAAATAAAAAGGTTCCTATAGACTGGAGTAAAATCATGCCAACTTCCTAAATTTTTAACTACTTTTGCAATTGTTTTCCAAGAACTTTACAACAGTTTCAAATGGATCCTAAAATCAAAAAAAGAAAACAGAATAACTAACCAAGAATCCCAGTATAGTAAGAAAGGGGAATATCAGTGTGATGAATTTTAAAGAGGCCTTGAGGATTTGTTATGAGACTGTACTCTTCCCACCCAGTCGTTCCCCAAACTAAATCTCCTTTCTTTAATTCTGGGTGCCCTGAATCCACCACTTGAGCCACTCCAAATCCTTCGATGGGCTGCATTTTACATAATCAACTTAATGAAAACTGAAAATTATATTTAAAAGATCATTGAGAGTAAATAAATAAGAATTTGAAGTGCTTACAGAGCCAGGAGTGAAAGGGGAGAAATGAGGATCTTGATTAATAGACATGCGGGCTCTCATGTAAGGATCACAAGATAAGTAAAGATTCTTGACAAGAATTGCATTTGAGCCTTCCTCTACTTTCAATGAAATTGAACTTGCTTTCACCAACATGTCTGTTTCTTTTGGAAACCCTTCTACGTAGTTCTTTAATATCACCTGCTTGTTGCTCACCACTTCAACGTTGGCCGCCATTGTTGCTCTGCTTCTCCCTTGTTTAAGTCTGTTTCTTCCTTCTGTTGTTGAGACGTGGAGCAATGTTACAGTGATTTACGTTTCCCTTCATAGTTACGTCTGACGTGGTAGTTATACTTCATATTTAATTTTAATTTTAACTTTTATATTTTTTCTAGCCCATATTTCACAGCAACATGTGGTCGGTGTCTGATTGACAGGTGAGTATATGGTTGTACTCAAGTTTGGTGGACACTAAGTTTGGCTTACACTACTCTGTGAGACAATTTCTTTTTTAAATTTTTTACTTCTAAGATGTACTTTGCCAGACAATTTTTTATTTACTAAGGATCATTTAGATCATTTAAAGTATATAAATATATTATTTCAAAGTGTTTATGACATAAAATTTGAAATTTTCATGATCTTTCATTTTTGTTAAGTAAATTTCATTAAAAATATATTTTTAAAATTATATATTATATACTAATTTTTTCTTACAATTAAATAAAGAAATGGAAAAAAAAATAAAAAATGCAAGAAGAGGATTCTTGTCCAAAAACTTTATCTTAAATTATATTTTAAATAGTATAATATATAATGTATTATTTATTGAATAATTAATAATTTTTAATAATTTTTAAATAAATTAATTATATTAACTTATCATTTAATTGATGAATACCATATTATTTGAGTTGAAATTTAAAATAAAATTTTGAGATATTTAGCAAGCACTTCAAAAATAATAATATTAAAATTAAAAATTATACAAAATATGACCGCATTTCTTTGGATGCGTGTATAATTTGAATAAAGTTTGTGGCTTTGACTTATAATAGAGCAGATTGTACGAGCAATGTCCAATAAGCCGAATGGGTATTCTCACCGAGGCCCGTTCAACATTCTTAGGCTCATTATTTAATTTTCACAACTTCAAGCAACTATTTGGCGGAACAAAGATGGTGAGGTGGGGAAGCCTTTCCAACTGGTGGCGCGGACAAAGACGGCCGTAATCGGCAGCGATCGTCCGCACAAACCCGCAGAAGTTTTGAGCTTTACCAGTGGTGTTCCACGCGTTTTACGGCAGCAAGGACAGGTGGGGTGGATGGCCGGCTCACAAGCTTCCGTTTGACACCTTGCTCGGCCGGTGAGGTGGTCGGAAATGGAAGAAAACAGCGTGTCGGTTTCGCGGGTTTGGGTCAAAATGAATCAAAATTCGTTTCATCTTTTATTCTTGAATTTCATCGATAATAAAAAGATTCTAAAAATTTCAAAAATAAAACCTAAAAAGAATAGTCATGAAGATATTTTTTTATTCTATTAACCGTTATAAAATAAACAAACAATTAAAAAGAATAATATTATTATCAAATAGAATATTTAGAATGATAGAACATAAAATGTTGAGATAATAGATTGATGATCATATAATGGAAATAGACTTTGTATTTCAAGAAACTAGTTTTTTCTTTTTAAAATGAATCAATGAATATAATAATTTACTACGAGTAAGAAATTTTTTATCTACTAATTTTTGAGATTATAAAGTTTTTAATAGAAATTAAAAGAAATACTAAAATTCAAAGATTCTAACATTAAGTAATTCAAGTTTTTTTAGAAAATTAGAAAGGTACACAATTTATTTTTTTCTTCAAAAGACTAATAATGAATAAATCAATAGTTAAATAATAATATTATTTATATATCTTTAACATTAAGATTACCAAATATAGATTTTTAATAAAAAAATTTAATTGTAGGATAATTATTAGTTAGAGATATTTCCAATAGGCTTTCATATTTTTAAAATACTGAATTTTAAAAAACCTTTTTAATTAAAGAATTATTAAGAAATTGAGGTCATCTTAAAATATGAGACCTTAAGCGACTGCCTTATTAGCCTATATTTAAAGCCACCCTTGACGAATATTAGTACTAAAAGAATATGCGAAGACATTGATTTCGCCATTTGCTTGCAAACTAAATTTAATGTTAGGAACGAGGGAAATAGATAGAGAAGTTGAGGATTGAAGGTTTGGTTGATGGAATTTGAAACGATTTCATAGAGGTATTTATAGGATTTGAATTGAATGAAAGCAAGCTGCATGCGCCGAATTTTGAGAGGGATTATTTTTGCTTTAACTGATACAAACATTATTTACTAAAATGCCCTAACTTGAGACTTGGATAATAGATACTTGATGACAGAAGGCTACAGATACATACAAAGGACAAGTGCACGTACATGTTTTGTAACTTTGTATGATGATAGGAGAATTCAAAGGCAGCTCTAATAAATTAACAGAAAAACTGAAAAGGTGTTAATCTATTTTCAGCTTTTCCATTGTTATGTAAAATTATGCCCTTATGTTTGCTTTAAGCGCAAGCTCAGGCTATTCCCGTGGAACACACTTCTGAACTATTTCCCCTTATTGCTTGAAATGGCAACTTATGCTTCATTTTCATTTTGTTTCCCCAATTCATGTACATCGATCTATTCCTTCGTGAACTATTTCTTCTTGTTGCTTCAAATAGCAGCCTTTGCATAACTTTTTGTTTGCCCATTATGCATAAAAATAACTAGAAATTAACATTTTGTGGCAACACCTAGCCAAAATATAGCACAAATAGTTAAGGGAGCTAAATTTCAGATTCTCATATCAGAGAATGTAGCATAGACGCAACTAATCATTAAAAAGCTGTAATTATTAAAAGAGTTCATTAAATATCTAATTAATTGAGTAGCACCGCCAGTATAAATTCTCACAAATATGTATACGTGGCATTATTATATTACTGTCATGTTATTATTGTAAATTTTCTAATTTTAAAAAAAAATTTCACTATTTATATCTCATGCTTGTTTGTATGATTGGATTTGAATCTGTGTAAACATATCCTCTGAGCTCCCTATTATAAGTTGTGAAAATTATTAATTTCATAATAAAGTTTGGCTGGTTTTATGGGTTTTGTCAGTACTATTGACTCTTTCAGGGCATGGCATGATTGCTGCAATTTTATTATTATTTTGGTCTTTTTATCATGTATAATATATATATATATATATATATATATATATATATATATATAACAAATTCAATTAATATACTTTAATTATTTAGAAAAAACTATTATGAAACTCTGCTAAAAGTTATAGCAAACAATTCTTTAAATTTTAGAAATGGTTATACAGATTCGTTTTGGAACTCTAATTCTTTTTTGGACAAACTTTAGGGTAGGGGTGGGGATTCAGATTAACATATAAAATCTGAACGGATTAAAAAATACAACCTGATCGGTTCTAAGTTCTATTTGAGTTCAACTTGATCATATATATATATATAATCTCTCTCTCACCTCGCAGCTCGTTCACTCTCTTGCCTAATTCCAAATTCAAAATCCCTAACTTTCGGTGAGAAGAAAGAGAGAGAGACGATGAGAAGAAGAAAAAAAAGAGAGATGGAGATAAAAGGGAGAAAAGAAAATAGAAAGAGAAGAATAAGAAAGACTTCTTCTTAGTTTGACCGTAGGCAACACATGAGATCAAATTGTGTCGTGTGACCTGGATATTTTGCTGAGGGAATTTTTGGAGGTAAATTTAAATTCATCATTTACGATAATTTGTTATGGAAAAGCATGATTAGACATTTGTAACATAAATAAAAACTTAAGATTTTGTAGAAAATATGCTGACAATGAGTTATTTCGAAAATCATAAAAAATTGTATAAATTGATTTGGATATGTTAATATAGAAAATATGTTAATTCTTAATTTGGATATGTTAATCTGGACATCTTCAAGAATGTTTTGAAACTTTTTTTTTATGAAATCTGATTTGAATTCAATTTTTTATGTAATTTTCAATTTGAGTCTAGAAACCTGAAAATTTCTTATTTTAGTGAAGAATGTAAATTACGAAATTATTTTACAATAGTGATTTATATGTATGTCTAGTGTGATTCTGGAAATGTTCATGATTTAATGATAAAATAATAATTTTTTTTTGTACTTTTAAATCAAGTATGTTCGATACAGAAAACTATTAGACAGATTTGATGATGGCTGAGATGTAAATTATTTTTAATAGTTTTTGAAGGAATTAAGCTACATAATTTGTACCAATTAATTCTTAGCATGTCAGAATATGCACTGTAAAATTTTTTTTTTTTACAATAAGGTATTAATTTATTAAAAATCGGAGAAGATGAGCTGTTCTATTTCGGGGGTCGAATGTTGAGAGTATTTGAGATTGAGTTTAAGAGATGTTTAAAATGAGAAATTTGAGGACATTGAAATTTACGATTAGGCGTGATTATATCTTATGAGAGTTTTATTAATAATTTTTAAGTCGATGATATCGATACATATTTGTTACATGTAGATGCTTGAGAGTTAAGTAAACTAGACTTCTAAATGAATTATAATAAACAATATGTATATGTTTGACATGTTTAAAAACCTATTTTTGATATGTACGGAAATTGATTTATATATTTTGCCCATGTACTTGTGTGATGTATTGTTATGTTTTGAGCATGATTATGTATATGGGCATTTTGTGTGTGAAAGTTCATTGGCATAAGCATGAACGTGCATTATATTTTCAACAAAATGTGAAAATAGATTTTGCATTTGGGGCCACCTTTTGAGATAATGTGGGGCGATCTCTAGAGGGCCAACGTGCCTCAAAGTGCCACGCGTAGCACAAAGTGGCACATTGCCTGTATTTTGTTGAAAGAAAATGTGAAAGTTTGAAAGTGACTGAAAGAGATTTTGATGAATTTGTTTATATCATCAATTTGTATTATATATAAGTATGTATGTATTTTATTATATGATAAACTAGTTTACTTACTGAGTTTAATACTTATTGTAGTTTATTGTGATTCAATTTTCAGAAGCAGGATTGATTGTGTTGAATGAAGAGAAGAACTTGTAATTGTGATTGTAGATAATTTGACTGAAATTTAGAATTCTTCTGCTGCAGCTTAATGTTGTAATTGAGGCTTGAATTGTTACAATTATTAAGAGATTTTTAAGAATTTATTTGATATGTGAGTGCAATTAGATTCGTCATTTCGGAATTTGGGGGATGCGATGTTACATTATTTTTCTCAATTTTTTCTATTAATTTAAAGATAGATGTGATCTACTAAATTCTGACGACGATTACACTTAATTAAATTTTTGAAAGGATATTATTGTATGTATAGAAAAATTAAACAAATTTTCAACACATAAAGAAATCCAACTTAATTAAATTCATCTAAACTAAATTATATATTCTACTTGTATCATTATGGTGAGATCATTGATTATAGTATACAACAAAAGAAAATTTGTCTGCCTCCCTTGGCACAACTCCACTGACTTAGAATGTTTGCACCTGTAGTTAGTCGAGTACGAGTAAGTGGTTGCAGTTTCATGGGTGAGACTTCTAATTCGCACTTTTACCGGTTCGTTAGTTATAACTCTAACAATTAATGGTACTCTATGAAAGTAAATTCCTTAAACGACTACTAATGTATAAAAAGGTCATTTGGTCAACATTCATAAACCTTTTTCAGTTGGGCAGTTGCAGAAGAAATCGCCATGTGGTGAATTTGTTATTGTGCTAAATTTTGTTTAACATAAAGCAATTGACTAAAATAAGCATGACTTTGACTTGAGACCTAAGCTTTAACTTTTCGGTACAGAATTTGGCATGTAGAGGGACCTAACTGGTAACTATGCTTTCTTGATAGCCTAGTAATGTGGCTTGATTGTCTGCTTAATCTGAGTAATGGAAACAAGTCAAATGGTATGTAATATACATAAACATTGTAAAAAAAAAAAAAAAAGGTGAACATTATGTCAAACATCCATTTCGAAAATAGCAAAATTGCGGCTAGTTATAAGAAGTAAAATGAAAATAATATCAAGAAGGAAAATGCACACGGTGGACTGGGACTGCTTCCCACCTGAATAATCTTGATAAAACGATCAAAAAATTATGTTAATTAAAAAAATCTATATAAAGATAAATACTGTGAATAATGAACTTTGTAATTCAATCTTCACTGATTTATCTTCTTCGAAATTTTATGATATTTCCATTTGGTATAACAAAATGTCAACACCGATGTATCTTGCTACATAACCAATATTCGAAACACATTTTATCAACTTTAGTTCATTCAATTTTTTTTTTTCACATGGCTTTCTTATTTTTTTCCTTAAAATCAATAGTTGATGTTGATGGAACTGCGTTCTGGATTCATTTTCCATATATAACTAGCGCTGAATTTTGAATATTATATATTTATTATGTGCCTAATTTATTATCGTAAAAATAGTTGGGTGAACAAATAAATGTCAAAGGAAAAAGCAAAAATTCCCTGAAACAAGGAAGCCAGGAAACAAGGGAAGCTTTATTTATGAATTTAGCCTTCCGACCCCAAAATAACAATCTGTGTTCCGAAGAAATGTCCATTCAGAATTCAGGAAATTTCAATATTTTTAATTATAAATTTTATGAAGCTGTTTGTCAGTTTGTACAATATTTTAATTTTAATAATTTAAAATTTTAACTAACCAGTTATCAAACCAATCAAACGGTCATTTAAAGTTAAAAAAACAATTATAATCTTTCCCAATATCTGTAATTTTCAAACTATATTTATTATTAACACAATTAAATTTTAGTTTTAATAGTATTCTCTCTTTCTCACCAAAAATTTACTAGATTAATGAATTTAACACCAGGAAATTCAAGTTGTATGGTTCCAATTATAAATGAAAAAAAAAAAGAGATGACTATTAATATGTGTTAATGAAAATTAAATAATATTTCAATATTTATTATGCATAAATTTAAATTAATATGTATAGCCTGTTTAATTTTTTTTAGTGATTCAGAAACTATTTATCATTTAATTAAAAATAAAATTCTAGCCATAAACCTATATATTACCTAGAACCAGAGAATTACCTACTGTTTATTAAGTAAGAAATTAGTTAATTATCTTTCCACTAAATTAAATCAATGGTGAAGATTAAAACATTTAAATCCAATGACCCTTATTATCAATACTATAGAAATTCATATAGCATCGTAGAAAAATCTTACAGCTATTAAAGCTCTAGCAACAATACCGACTGAGTGCTGCATTAATATTGGAATCAATTTATTTTTGCCAGTGTTTTTGAAAATAGTTTTTAAGAGTAGATAGCTTCGATTTGCAGCTAATTTAGCATATGTGGAATTCATTTAAATTAATTACTTAATTTTTGGCAAACCATGACATAACAAGGGAAAACTTTTTAGAATAAAAGATAAGTTGCACTTAATTAGGGCATATATGGTATGTCTTATCGTGTATAATTGACTTGAAAGCCCAACGGAATAAACGGAAAGATGTGTAACCAACAAATAAACAATCTGCAAGGAGTTTACATGCCCTTTAATAGTTGTAGCAATTGACAAAACTATTAGTTGTGTTCTTGTGTCTATCCAATGTTAATTGATAAAGTCATTGGAAGTTACTCAAAACTTTAGAAGAGTTGTTTTTTAAGCAGTTTTATTTTACTGCAATTTCAAGCAACTAGGAGAAATAGTTCAAAGAAATGAACATATCGGTCCACGGGAATTGAGGAGGCATTGATATTGTGCTCAAAGCAAACATATGGGCATAATTCTACGTAGCTCCAAAAAGCAGAAAATGGATAAGCACTTTTTCTGTTAATTTATTAGCTACCTTTGAAATCTCCCATCTTACGGAACCATATATAGATATGCACTTGTCTTTTGTATGTATTTGCTGCTTCTTTCATCAAATATCATCCAAATTTCAGTGAAATGGTATTTTAGTAAATTAAGAAAGCAATGGTTACGGCAAAAATCACTCCCAAAATTTGGCGCATATTACATTTACTATTAGTACTATTGCCATTTCTACAGTTCATTAAAATCCTATAAATACTCATTTAAATGTTTTCAACTTCACCCCAACTCAACGTCTCAAATCTATTTCCCTCCTTTCTATCACTAAATTTAAGCTTTGAAGCGATGTCGAAATCAATGTCTTTGCCTACTAATTTTTTACTATTTCTTTTGATTCTCTTCTTTAGTTCATCTTTAGCAATTCCATTGAGTTACAATGTGCTGAGCTTGGGAGCCAGACCCGATGGCCAGACTGACTCAGCAAAAGCCTTTCTTGCTGCATGGTCTAAAGCCTGTGGCTCGGCCGAGGCCTCAACCATTTACGTGCCACCGGGGAGGTACTTGCTACACAATGTTGTGTTTCAAGGCCGATGCAAGAACAATGATATTACCATACGTATTGATGGCACTCTCGTGGCTCCAGCTGATTATCATGTTATTGGAAATGCCGGAAACTGGATTTTATTTGAGCATGTTAATGGGGTTTCTATTAATGGCGGCGTTCTTGATGGCCAAGGTGCTGGTTTGTGGGCTTGTAAAAATCGGACAATAGTAATTGCCCCAGTGGCGCTACGGTAATTAAGTTGAAATATCATCCTATATATATATGTAGTCATATATTAAGTGGCCTTTTACTTTTATATTGATTGGCTTTATACTTTAATTATTATAATTAATGTTCCTTCTTTTGCATATACATGAACAGACACTTGGCTTTAGCAACTCAAACGGCATTGTGATTAATGGATTAGCGTCCGTAGATAGCCAGAAGTTTCATATTGTCATCAACGGATGCAACGATGTGAAAGTACAAGGGGTCAAAGTTTCGGCCTCCGGTGACAGCCCTAACACCGATGGCATTCACGTTCAATCTTCAAGTGGTGTCACAATTTTGGACTCCAAAATTGGCACCGGTGATGATTATGTATCAGTTGGCCCTGGCGCCACTAATTTATGGATTGAAAATATTGCTTGTGGCCCTGGCCATGGTATAAGGTAAAATTAAAAACATGATAATTTGTATCTCTCTTTACTTTTGGTGGTACGTATAAATATTTACTGCTGATTAAATTGGATATTGTGATTTTGTTGCAGCATTGGTAGCTTAGGCAAAGAGCAACAAGAGGCTGGAGTGCAAAATGTGACAGTAACATCCGTGACATTTACAGGCACTCAAAATGGAGTGAGGATTAAGTCTTGGGGAGACCAAGCAATGGATTTGCCAGGAACATTCTTTTCCAGCATGCTCTTATGAACAATGTCGATAATCCAATAGTAATTGATCAAAATTACTGCCCTGACAACAAGAATTGCCCTGGACAGGTCCGATATTTATTTATCACAAGTTTGTAAATGTTGTTGTGAATAAAATTCAACTCAATAAATGTTCTTTTTTTCCTTGTTCAATAGGCTTCAGGAGTTAAAATCAGTGATGTCGTATATCAAGATATTCATGGAACATCGGCAACGGAAGTTGGAGTAAAGCTCGATTGCAGCCAAAAGAATCCATGCACTGGCATTAGCTTGGAGGCTGTGAAGCTCGTTTACAAGAATCAGCCAGCTGAAGCTTCCTGTACCAACGCTGATGGATCAGCCTCCGGATTTGTTCTGCCAAATAGTTGCTTGAAGACTTGAAGTTGTGAAAAATTTTTGAGTTGAGATAAAAAAAAGGCATAGGAAGCCAATCCCGATTATATAGTTAATAGTACACAGAATTAGAGTATTAAAAAAATATATATATGTAATAGTACAGAAATATTGAGCTGAAACTACAATATGTCATAGGAGGCCATTAAAAAAAATTGTCTAGGAAGCCGATATCCTTATAATGTGTTGTTCAGTTCTGTAAAACTTTGCCCATTGGGCATGCTTATAGGCAGCTTTTACAATGTGTTGAAAGTATTGATGTCTCTTTTCGCACCTAGAGATTCATAAGTTGATGTCTCTTTTCACAATCTTATTTTTACTGCCGACGGCCGAATCATTGAATTGTCAAACGAATGATGTCAAATGATTAGATTGTGAATTGATGGGAACTTCTCACGTGGAAAACAATTTCTCAACAAATACAATACTCAGTTTTTCATTTTTTACATTTCATATGATTCACGTGGAAAACAATTTTTTTCATGATTATATGTAGTGTAGGTAAACTCTAATCTAATTAATCTGAGTATCGATAAATATCTTAAAATTTTAAATCAGAATTTTTTTTCTTTCCTTCTCACTTCTTACTTTCATAATATAATGAAAAAAAGTTGACTTGATTATAAAAAAAAGTGAAAAAATAAATATAAGACTCAATCTTAACCACATATTCATTACTACAAAAATCACATTTATTGACACCTAGTTTATTGATACTTTATAAAAAGTGTCAGTAATATTGTATATATGCATCATTTCACACTTTTAACAAGTATTAAAAGTTATTGATACTAGTGTGTCAGTAAATTAAACATCAACGTTCACTAACACTAAAGTATCAAAAATAAAAAAAAAATTATTAAAATTTATTTTAGTTTCAACTCGAATCCGAAACTTCTAAAGTTTAAAACATTAACGTTTGAAGTACAAACCATCAAAGACCATCAAACCCTGTAGAATTAAACTTCAAATAATATTTTAAAGATTTAAAAAATAAAAAGATAATAACAAAAGCAAAACATAACATAAACTCTAACTCTCTATCGCAGCCATCTGGCAATCACACCCAAACTCTTAACTCTCTATAGCTATCTTGCCTTTCCCTTCCTCTTTCTCTTTTGTTTCTCTTTTCTCGACCTCTTCTGTTCTCTGCTTCCCATTTACAAATTGAATTCAATTAATTCGAATAGATAATGAAAATCTTACACTTGATTTTCTATTTTTCACCAAAATTGAAAAAAGAATCAAAACCCCAATTGCTTATTACAGAATGGGCTTCTTCTCCAACAAAACGAAGCTCTTTCGTCAGAGTGGGCGCTGCTCTCTGTTTCTATAAATTAGGGTTTAATCACCTTTGCTCTAATCACCGAGCACTTTTCATTTCCTCTTTCTCTCAGCTTTACTTTATGAAGCATATAGATCTTGATGCTCGGGTCACCACTGAAGACAACCAAAAAATGAAGAAAATCAAATAAGAAGAGGAGGAGGAAGAGCAAGTCAAATAAACTAGCTTCACAAATCTAGACGAGAACCTCCTGTTGGAGGTGTTGAAACACGCCAGGACTTTGGTTTTTCCCTTTCTCCTTATCCACCTATATATATATATATATCTGTTTTTTCCTTCTTTCTTTTTTAACTTTTTGGTCTGGTGAGATTAGATTTTTTTTCTTTTATGAAGAAAAAGAAAAACTTTTGTATTTTTGGGATTTTAATTTGCAATCTGTAATCTTATTATGTTGGAGAGGGTTTTAATGTTTAGAAATTTGGATATCTTTTGGGCTCTAGCATGCTTAATGTTGTTAAATTTTTCGTGAGCATAAAAAATATATTATACTTTTATATCTATTCAATGTTAGATATTGCTTCATTTGGCCATGTAATACTATTAGGAAAACGGTCTCCTTTGGATTCTAAATGTTGTTGTTTCTTCTGTCTCTGGCTATGTTTCCTCTGAAGGTTGGCACTATAAACCCTTCAATTCTTTACTTAGTGAAACTTGTGATTCTGACTATCTTGAGAAAAGAGTTTGGTTTTTCTCTTAAAATGTCAGTATCTAGAATTTAACAGATTTGCGACCCAATATGGTGTAAAAAATATATGCAGCAGTTTTAATTTTTTTTATAAGAATATATACAGCAGTTGTAATAAACTTAAGTAGACCAATTAGCTAATAAATGGGACCTTTCTTTTCCCAAGTATTAGCAGCGAATGGCCATATACATTTTTGGTAGAGAATTCACCTAATGACATTTTTAAAATGTTAAAAAGGATAGGACTTGTGTTGGGGGCCATCTGGATGGTCCAAAGAAAAAAAAAAGAGAAATAAAATGGCAGGAACTCCATTTTATTTTCATTTTCAGAGGAAATTGGATTTTCATAATTGCAATCCATAAATGTATTTAAATGCCTTTTGTCAATGCTTTATGTAATCTTGACAGGTGAAATTTTTTGAGAAGCCTGTCTAGGAGGATTTTCTCTGAAGTATTCCTTTGATGTTCTCCAATGTATGTAATAGATAAACAATTATTTATGAATATAATAACATTCTCTAAAACCATAGGAAGTAGATGGGTGGGGCCTTGTACACTTCAAATGCCATTTGAGCTCATTTTAATGTTTAGTTACTATGATCTAAATACAAACGCCCCTGTTATAAAGCATACCTATAGGTTTTAACAAACTATTATTTCAAAATCAATGCATATTTCAGTAATATTTTGAATTGGAACGGGTCAGTCACCACCTAACTGTTATTGCTTGCCACTGTAAAGGGAAAGGGTGGAAATTATAGCTTGAATTTGTGTATATTAATCACCATCAATGAAAAATTATCATTAGGAAGCAAGTTAACTCTATTTATGATTTTCTTATTGCAGAAAGTCTTTAGGAGGATTATGAGGGTTGAGCTTGCACCTATATCTCTCAATTTGCACCTTATTTTATTTTATTTTTTTGTGTTGCCTTTCAAAGCATAATATCTTTATTAATCATTTTTTAAAATTTAATGTCCAGTACATTTAATTAATTATGCCTTAGTTGCTTGCCAAGAAGTTTATAATTGGTGAAGCAATTTTGGTATCATATAGGAAATGTGAATTATCCAAAAAAAAAAAAGGTTATAAGCCTCAATATTGAAGAGCAAGAAGAAGAAAAGCGAGTTAAGGAATCAAAAAAGGAAGCTGCAAAATCGATCTTGAGTCTCAGGCAAGCATTTTTTTGTTATTTTATATATGATTTTATGATACAAAAATCTTATACTTTAAAGTGTAATTTTAAAAAGGGTTGTTAGCTGTTTAGGCATATGCCTCTTGATAAGGTGGAAGTTCAACAAGTCATTGCAAAATGATCTTGAAGTTAGTTTACAATAGAAGAAGCTATGTCTTATGGAAAATGTATTATATTTTTGAGTATTAATGAAAATGGAAAATGTATTATTATTGATATTAAGATGAAATTTTAATTTAATTCTATTAATGTGTATACAATATCATGTAATCATACGGTCCACTACTAGGTCAACATTTCCACATTTATTTGTTAATAGAAATTAATGGAAAAAAAGAGAGACAATGAGACAAATAATTATAGAGATTATTTTTATCAATTGATTTATAATGGAATTGATCGTTATAAATGAATTTGAAAAATTACATATGAAATAAAGATAGAGCTAAGGGATTCTTGAAATCATTGATACCAAAGTATAGACTAGAGAAGTTAAAGAAGCATTTGAAGGAAAGTCATTGCATAATTTTTTCATGGCAAATCAAGATGCCCAAATTCTTGCCCTTCTCTCTTAAAGCATGTGTTGGATGGATTTGCAAGTTCATATGAGCTTTATTTCAACACTTGTGTGATTCTGATTTAATATTTGTAATCTTCTTGAGAAACAATGTCCATAAAGAAGATTAATTGCTGACAGGAATTGTCAAGGCCTATGGTCTAAAAGCCGCTTGCTTATGATAAGATGAGAAGCCAAAGTTAATAAGAGCCAATTCGAACAGATTGCATCTTAAAAATGAGCAAGGCAGATATAATAAGTTGAAGTCCTATAGTTTATAATACGTTGAAGGCAGATATAACTTGGAGTTTGCCGAAATCTTATTTGAGCTTAAGGAATTCAGAATAAGTTAAAAATTATAAGAGAAGACAAAAATAAAAATTCTCCCTTTTATTCAAATCAATAAGAGCTAGAGTTTACAATGCCATAAAACAAAAAGCTATAAGTGAAAATCAAGGAGCTTGGGTAGACTATTCAGCAGCTGGATCAGTGGCTTGAGGAGGAGGAGGAGCAACTTGAAGACCCTCCTCAACAGAGAGAGCAACTCCTTAAGGTCCTACAGCGGCACCCTCTACGTTTGGAGATGGATCTCCTTGTTGCTGATTCCTTGCATCCTGCTCGCTCATATAGGCATCTACACTAGTCTCAAGTTTAGCTATATCTAGCTCAGGGTATTCTTTGCCCAAGATAGACATGGTGCACTCATAACAGAACGTCAACCCATTGTTGTACTCATCAGCAAGTTACTTGCCTATAGAGTCTAGCTTACCTTGGACTCTTGTAGTTTCAACTTCCATAGTCCTTTAAAAAGAAAATCTTTGAACGTCAAGATCTTTCCATGGCTGCTTTTTCCTCAAATGTGAAGATTTCAGTTTGGAGCTTTGCTGACTCTTCCTTCTCCTGCTCGAGATCTTTCTTCAAGATTTAGTTTTCAGTTTTAATTCTCCTCTCATAACTAAGGACTCTTGACTTGAAAGCTGTTGAAGTAGCAGCAACTTGGCATACAGAACGCTGAAAGGAGTTAGTTGGCAAGATCATTGAGACTGAACGTTTCTAACTCAGTAACAAAGTCTTCTTGTATATGCTTTGTAAACTCCTTGATATAAGACACAACAAAGTCAGCCTGCTCCCTTGGTTGTGTTGATAAGGACCTGAAGGGAACAATAGCGGTAGAGTCCTTCGAAGAAGCTTTTTCGACTGCTTTCCCACCTTCCAGTAAGAAGGAAGAATTTTGATAGGGAAGCATTAAGGTCAACCATTGGTTTCTTCATTCGAGTAGAAGCGGTTGCTCGGGTCATCAACAATGCTCGGGAACTTCTTCAATCGGGCTAGGATGCCACTCATTTTTCTCCCTGGACGCTAAGCCAAACTCGACGAGATTATGATGGTGATGGGTTTTTCTCCTTCGAGCTGGAAGTGAAATAATACCAGCCCGCATCTTTGGGTTTCTTTTCGATTGATAAAGGCTTTTATTTCATCTCCCACGGGTTCACCTATATTACACCAATTCCATAGAATTAATAGACCGGATAAAACCCTCCACCTAGATTTAGTTGTCCTAGTGCCAAGTGTAATTGAGAAAGGATTTAGGTAAAATAAGGATGTAAAGGTATCCTGACACCCCATTTAAAACATTCGAGGTACGAGTAGTGCTATTTTTACTGGGGAGACAAAGGTCAATGCTAGCAAAAATGCAGTAGGTTTTCCTAAGCGTATCTAACTCCTGTTGAGAGGTCTCACACCTCATATAGTCAATGGCAGATGATTCGACCTCGACTTATGACCGTCTTTTGCCACAACGTACTCACGATCGATTTCATAAATCTAAACAACAATTTACCAAAATGGGAAACAAAGTACCCCAAAACAAAAATAACAAGGTCAAGAGGAAAAATAATAAATATAAAAAATGGAGTAGGAAAGGAATGGAATAAATCAACATGAATCTGGAAGGAGAATCTTTTGCAAAGCGGCGAGGGTCAACTCTGAGCAATGTCAGGAAGTAAGGAAATGGAAAAGAGATGACTTTAGGGATTCATAAAGAGGAAAGAGAGTCACTCCAACAAACGGCACGTTACACAAAGGAACACGTCTGTTCAGGGAACCGCTGCTTCAAATTTAAACGAGTGGTTCAGAGTAACCCATGTCACTTACATTAAATGCAAAGAAAATGAAGAGAATGATATAAAAAGGGGGGGAGCCTGTTCGAGTAAGTAATTTCTAGTCTTATCTCGTTTCACTCTCAAAAGTGAAACCGGGGACCGGTGTTTGGGAAATAAAGAACATGTCCGCTGAGGGCGGGCCATCCGAACAGAAGCACAGATCGCTAGCATAAAGACACTCTTACTCGGTGTCAAGCTAGCTGAGACTTAAGACCAAATGTTCGCAACTTGCTCGAACAAAGCTGGGAAGAGCAGGAGTGTCCATGACAATCAAGCAAGCACTTACCATGCTATGGGTGGCACCAAGAGCATCAATAAACCAGTCATCGAGCCGAGATGAGCCAAACCCGAGTGTGGCGACTGAGCCTACAGACACGAGACGGTTGAACAACTCTATCCGAAAATGAAGGAATAGCCCCCACGTATAATCAATTCATGACATGGTGACCAAGTAACCGCTCTAACCCCACGTACAATTAATCCTCATTATGGCGATCGAGTAACTGTCCCTCAACTGAGGGAAACACGGGAGTAAAGAACTTGGGTTACGAGAGTAATAATAAGAAACAAAAGACCCGGATAAATAGGGAGAGAAAGGAGAAAAGGGTTGGATTCTAAAAAATCGAGAGAAAAGAAAAAGGTAGTTAGTTTCTAATCTGTGTTTTTCCTTCTTTCATCGAGATTACTGACTTGAGCGTTGGAGGATTTTCGCACGAAAACAACCGGCAAACTCGATACTTTTTCAGTAAACACGGGTTAATCAATACCGCAATAGCGAAACTCGAAAGCTAGCTAGGAAACTTGCTCAATGAGCGACCGAAAACCGCATCAACAATGAACCCATTGAATTTTCCTGCGAAGCCCCAAAGGTACATTTTTGGGGTTTTACCCCATTTGAAATTATGGAATATGTTAAAGGTATCTTGTAGATGGCTGATATGATCCTCAGCGTAAACGGATTTAGTAATCATATTATCTACATAAACTTCTATTTTTCGTTCGATTAAAGATATGAACATGTGATTGACGAGTCTTTGATACGTTGCTCCAACGTTTTTGAGGTCAGTAGGCCATTACCTTGTAGCAATATAATCCACGGTTGGTGACAAAAGCCATATGTTCTTGATCTCGTTCATGCATCCGAATTTGATTATTCCCAGAGAATGCATCCATGAAACTCAATAGAGCGTGACCTGCCATCATATCATTCAATTAATCAATTTTGAGGAGCTGGTAGTTGTCTTTAGGACAAGCTCGATTAAGGTTGGTGAAATCAGCACACATGCGCCACTTGCCATTAGCCTTTTTTTCTTGTGTGGCTTGATACCGATCTTCGTTAAATGTTCAATGACGCTGATTAACCGGTCTAAAGCTCGGGTCAATTTATAATTTATGACTTATTATCTTTGGGTCGATCCCGGGCATGTCAGTGTGATCCCATGCAGATATGTCTATGCAGTTAGCTAGCAGTTGTGTTAACTGCTCAGTCAGCTTTGTAGTCGGTGAAGCCCTAATTTTGATATTTCTGGTTTGGTCATGCCTAAACGGAGAAACATATCTCACATTTTCAGCTGGTTCCGTACACTTGAGTTTATCATCGGCTTGAGGATCAGTAGAGTCATTGTCGATCGCAAGATTATATTGTAAAGGCTGTTTTCGTGAAGAAGTAGAAGGATGCAATATGATTGTTTTGAAGAAGTTACATAGGAGCTTTGAGCAATCTTTTGGTTCTCGATCATAACACTGATGCCATCTTCTGTGGGAAATTTGAACTTAAGGTAGTGTATTGACATAACGACGCGAGTTGCCTCCATAAAGGGTTTTCCCAAAAAACTCTGATAGACCATAGGAGTATCCACCAAGATGAAATCTAGCATCATGGCTTAGTTTGAACTGAGTCACCTATGGTTATAGGCAAGCGGATTTAGCCCAATAAGTAGGCAACTTTCGCCGAAGCCATACAAAGAGGTATGTTTAGGTTTTAGTTAAGTGCGATCGATCTTTAATGCGTCAATTGTATCTTTTAGCAAGATATCGATAGGGCTGCCCGGGTCCACCAATACCTTATTTAAAGTTATACCAGCCCAATCATTCATATTATTGGAAATAGAACACGACCAAGAAGAAGAAGAAGAAGAAGAAGAAGAAGGACGAGGAGAAGAAGAAGGAGAAGAAGAAGAAGAAGAAGAATTGTGTTCAAGACGCCTTTAGAATCTTCTTTCGTGAACATTATAGGAAATAGAATTGTGGCTGAACTTTTTGGTTGGTGTCACCGTCCTGATGTCAAGAGTTAACGAGTGTGTTACATACTGTTTTCTTCCACAGTTCGAGTCTCTGACAAGGATGGACCATAAGAGAACCATTGTGTGATTGTTTAGATATTTCGTTTCCCCTTGCCTATTCTCAATATACTCATGTAGATAGTCGTTTCTTAGTAGCCAGAGGAGTTGTTCACAAAAACCAATGCAAGTGTTCATGTCATGACCGATGTCTGAGCTACACGTCGAACTTTTTCTGCCGTAGGGTTTTGGGCCGTCATTGGTTAGTGCTCATTATGTTGGTTGGGCTGCTTCATCAATGGGGCAAACGCTTTCTTGTTCTCCCAGTCCTTTGGCAGGTACCTGTTTTTGTGATCGTTAGTAGGATTATTGGGTGACGATCGTTTCTCTCTCATTCTCAAATATGATATAAAATGAGATTTAAATCATAAAACATTAAGGGGAAGAAAAAAAATCTCCTGGAGAACATTTGGAGCACTGAGTATGTTTAGTTTGTGGCCAGATGATATAAACTGTTTACAAATTGCAACATGGTTACTTGTTTTCCAATATTGCGGCCGCTGAATAATCCTAGCAGAGCAGCAGGAGCATTTTCCAGGCCTTCAACTATGTCTTCAACATAAACAATCTTGCCTTCGCGGATCAAAGGCAGAACAATGTCAAGAATGGGGAAAGTTATCGAAAACGACTAGTCCCATGTGAATTCGCCTATAAACAATGTTCATCAAATTGCACACACCCTCGGGCTGATTAAGATTCTACTGTGAGATCACTCCACATGCTGCAATTCATCCATGGAGTCTCATGTATAGTAGCAGTGCATCTAGCATTTTGCCGCCTACGTTGTCAAAGTAAATGTCAATGCCTTCAGGAAAGCACCTGAGAAAGGGAAAAACAAAAAACGAAAAAGGATTATGTGCTGGTCCTCTATGCTTAAAATAAGCTGAAGCTTCTGAAGTACGTAATGACATTTACCTTTTCAAAGCTGCAACCAAATCTTGCTCCTCTGTATAGTTGAAAGCATCATCAAATGCAAACTTATTCTTCAATAGTTCAATCTAATATATAAGTTGCAGAAATTTTCAGAAGCTTTCATCCAAATGAATCACTGCTAATAAAAACTTTGGCAATTAACAATTAGATAGCAAGCGACATGTAACCAAAAGTATTGGACCTGATTCACTACTTCCAGCGCTACCAATAACATAGCAACTCATCAACTTTGCAAATTGCCCAACAAGCTGCCCAACGGCACCAGATGCTGCTGAAACAAAGACATATTCTCCTTTCCTAGGAGCACAAATTTCATAGAAACCAGCCCATGCTGTCATCCCAGCCCCAGGCATACCTATTAGAAAAATGAATACACACAGAAATGTTGAGGAGATTATAATCGTTGCGTCGTATAGTCTAATCAAGATATGAAATTATCTGAGCAACTCACCAAGAATTCCAGAATAGAGGGAGAGGGGAATATCAGTTTGAAGAATTTAAAGAGGCCTTCAGGATTTTTTATCACACTGTACTTATCCCATCCAGTTGCTCCCCAAACTAGATCCCCTTTCTTAATTTCTGGGTGCCCTGAGTCTACTACTTTAGCCACTCCAAACCCTTCTATTGGCTGCATGATATCAGCTCAAATGAGTAGTTAATAATTGCACGTCAGTTAGATTAGACAAGTTGCACAAAAAGTACAACAGTGCAACAGTGCAAATTTTATCATTTGTATTCTGAGTAAGTTCACATACAAATACTGAAAATCATGCAAAAATGAGTTTGCAAAGAAGCATTACCCTACCTCCAGTCCCATTTCCTCTAGGCCCGAAGCTTGAGATTATAGTGATCCTGACCTTTCCAAAGCTGCATCTAAGTCTTGCTCATCTTTATAACAGGCCAAAGCAAAGAGTTCAGTAAGAAAACACACTTGGGATAAAAGTAAGTAATAGTGCATTCTTCTGCATCTTACATACTTTAGTGTGAAAGCAAACATTTTGAAACCATTAACACTGTACATAGCCAGCTTTAATTGTCAAAGGGTATATGTATAGTGATAATGTTCATAAAACTTGTAGCATGTGCATACCCTTCCTTCCAAGTGCCATTTCCTTAGGCCCTGAATCTTCAGAGGATACAGTGATACTGACATTTTTGAAGCTGCATCTAAGTCACGCCCTCTCTGTAATTGAGAGCATCATCAAATTCACTATTTCAGCCTGAGATAAATTAGAACAACAACAGCAGCATGAGTTCACATCCTGAGGAAGTCATCCAACCAAATTCCTTCCCTGAAGTGTAGGAAATATGTTTTTGTGTGCATGTAAAAACTTGACCAGTAAGCGAAAATAGCGACTCAATTTTGTAGATATAGTGAAACGATTAATCAATGCTGTTAGAAGCTAAGTAGATAAAGTTTTATCTGATCAATGACCGTCACGTGCAATCACTTAAATTTTCCTGGTTAAATACTAGACTGCAACAAAAACAACCAAGCATGTTAAAAATCATTAGAATAACCAAAAACAAACGAAGTGCTTACAGAGCCAATTTTGAAGCAAGGGAAGAACCGCATTTGAATATTTTCTACTTCAAATGCAATTGAACTTGTTTTCAAGTACATGTCAGTTTCTTTTCTTGTTGCTCACAGGCCACTTCCCCATTGTCGGTAGAAGATATTTGACTTCAAATAACTGGATAATGTGGATGTTCTGTTAAGAGCAACTGTTAAGAAAGAGGTTCAAATCTCTCTGACTTAATGAAGTTAAGATTCTCACAGATAAAAGCTGGTGGTAGAATATTCATTATAAAGATCAAAGTTGAGCTGCGACACAAAAATTTAATTAAGAGACAGGTTCAATTGATCCTGAAATAAAAATATCAGTGTTAAAAAACATACATCTGGACGTTTCGATTTTGAAAAGCTAATTGATATGCCTTTTAATCGACTGCGGCTGTAAGAAAGAATCTCATATTGTCTAGTATAAGTACACGAGTATGTTATTGGATAATTGAACGTTCACCATTATTTAAGTGTTCATGCTTTATAATTTTAAGCAGAACTGCAGGAATCGATAAACCTCTTGACATATTAATATAAGAAATAGGTTTCAGTACAAGAGCAGAAGGCTGAATCATTCCCTAGAAACTACAACTACTTGTTTCCCAACATTGCGGCCACTGAATATACCAACAAGAGCTGCAGGGGCATATTCAAGACCATCAGCTATGTCTTCAACATAAACAACCTTGCCTTCTCGGATGTAAGGCAACATCGCATCCAAAAACTTCGAGTATTGGGGAAAGTAATCAAAAACAATAAATCCTTCCATGCGAATGCGTTTAAACACAATGTTCATCAAATTGTGCACACCCTCAGGCTGACTGAGATTGTACTGTGAGATCATTCCACACACTGCAATGCGTCCGTGAAGTCTCATGTTTAGTAGCACTGCATCCAGCATTTTTCCCCCTACATGCTCAAAGTAAATGTCAATGCCTTCAGGGAAGCACCTGGAAAATTAATTGAAGTGAAAATAGAAAGGCTCATCATCAGTGATGTTTGTTTCAACATAGCGTGTGAAATAAGCAATGAAAATCCTCAGCTATAACCTTTTCAAAGCAGCATCCAAGTCATTCTCCTCTTTATAATTGAAAGCCTCATCAAATCCGAGCTTGTTCTTTAGTAGTTCAACCTAGCATAACATAATCCAATCAAAGAACTTCATAAGATCATCCAAGGACTTCAAGATATTGAATTGCAATTGCCAATTGGGGACTGCATTGAAATTAACCACACCTTTTCTTTACTGCCAGCACTTCCAACAACATAGCAACCCATCAACTTTGCAAATTGCCCAACAAGCTGACCAACCGCACCAGATGCTGCGGAAACATAGACATATTCTCCTTTCTTTGGAGCACAAATTTCATAAAAACCAGCCCAAGCTGTCATCCCAGGGGTACCTATATGCAGCCCAAACATAAGAGCACAGAATATTGTGAGAAACAAACTTGAAATGCCTATGGCTTCATTTGGTAATGTGAGCTGTTACAAAATGAAAACTCTAGTTGGATGAGAAACCTCACCCACTAAACAACCACCCTTGACATCTATTTTTATTTAAACTCAGGTAAATGTGGACACAAAACACATTTACTGCCAGTTAAAAAAATTAATAATTTGACAAAATAAAAAGGTTCCTATAGACGGAGTAAAATCATGCCAACTTCCTAAATTTTTAACTACTTTTGCAATTGTTTTCCAAGAACTTTACAACAGTTTCAAATGGATCCTAAAATCAAAAAAAGAAAACAGAATAACTAACCAAGAATCCCAGTATAGTAAGAAAGGGGAATATCAGTGTGATGAATTTTAAAGAGGCCTTGAGGATTTGTTATGAGACTGTACTCTTCCCACCCAGTCGTTCCCCAAACTAAATCTCCTTTCTTTAATTCTGGGTCCCTGAATCCACCACTTGAGCCACTCCAAATCCTTCGATGGGCTGCATTTTACATAATCAACTTAATGAAAACTGAAAATTATATTTAAAAATCATTGAGAGTAAATAAATAAGAATTTGAAGTGCTTACAGAGCCAGGAGTGAAAGGGGAGAAATGAGGATCTTGATTAATAGACATGCGGGCTCTCATGTAAGGATCACAAGATAAGTAAAGATTCTTGACAAGAATTGCATTTGAGCCTTCCTCTACTTTCAATGAAATTGAACTTGCTTTCACCAACATGTCTGTTTCTTTTGGAAACCCTTCTACGTAGTTCTTTAATATCACCTGCTTGTTGCTCACCACTTCAACGTTGGCCGCCATTGTTGCTCTGCTTCTCCCTTGTTTAAGTCTGTTTCTTCCTTCTGTTGTTGAGACGTGGAGCAATGTTACAGTGATTTACGTTTCCCTTCATAGTTACGTCTGACGTGGTAGTTATACTTCATATTTAATTTTAATTTTAACTTTTATATTTTTTCTAGCCCATATTTCACAGCAACATGTGGTCGGTGTCTGATTGACTGGTGAGTATATGGTTGTACTCAAGTTTGGTGGACACTACTCTGTGAGACAATTTCTTTTTAAAATTTTTTACTTCTAAGATGTACTTTGCCAGACAATTTTTTATTTACTCAATAATCATTTAAAGTATATAAATATATTATTTCGAAGTGTTTATGATATAAAATTTGAAATTTTCATAATCTTTTATTTTTGTTAAGTAGATTTCACTCAAAATATATTTTTAAAATTATATATTATATACTAATTTTTTCTTACAATTAAATAAAGAAATAGAAAAAAAAATAAACAATGCAAGAAGAGGATTCTTGTCCAAAAACTTTATCTTAAATTATATTTTAAATAGTATAATATATAATATATTATTTATTGAGTAATTAATAATTTTTAAATAAATTAATTATATTAACTTATCATTTAATTGATGGATACCATATTATTTGAGTTGAAATTTAAAATGAAATTTTGAGATATTTAGCGAGCAGTCCAAAAATAATAATACTAAAATTAAAAATTATACAAAATATGACCGCATTTCTTTGGATGCATGTATAATTTGAATAAAATTTGTGGCTTTAACTTATAATAGAGCAGATTGTACGAGCAATGTCCAATAAGCCCAATGGGTATTCTCACCGAGGCCCGTTCAACATTCTTAGGCTCATTATTTAATTTTCACAACTTCAAGCAACTATTTGGCGGAACAAAGATGGTGAGGTGGGGAAGCCTTTCCAACTGGTGGCGCGGACAAAGACGGCCGTAATCGGCAGCGATCGTCCGCACAAACCCGCAGAAGTTTTGAGCTTTACCAGTGGTGTTCCACGCGTTTTACGGCAGCAAGGACAGGTGGGGTGGATGGCCGGCTCACAAGCTTCCGTTTGACACCTTGCTCGGCCGGTGAGGTGGTCGGAAATGGAAGAAAACAGGTGTCGGTTTCGTGGGTTCGGTCAAAATGAATCAAAATTCGTTTAATCTTTTATTCTTGAATTTCATCGATAATAAAAAGATTCTAAAAATTTCAAAAATAAAACCTAAAATGAATAGTCATGAAGATATTTTTTATTCTATTAACCATTATAAAATAAACAAACAATTAAAAAGAATAATATTATTATCAAATAGAATATTTAGAATGATAGAACATAAAATGTTGAGATAATAGATTGATGATCATATAATAGAAATAGACTTTGTATTTCAAGAAACTAGTTTTTTCTTTTTAAAATGAATCAATGAATATAATAATTTACTACGAGTAAGAAATTTTTTTATCTACTAATTTTTGAGATTATAAAGTTTTTAATAGAAATTAAAAGAAATACTAAAATTCAAAGATTCTAACATTAAGTAATTCAAGTTTTTTTTAGAAAATTAGAAAAGTACGCAATTTATTTTTTTCTTCAAAAGACTAATAATGAATAAATCAATAGTTAAATAATAATATTATTTATATATCTTTAACATTAAGATTACCAAATATAGATTTTTAATAAAAAAATTAATTGTAGGATAATTATTAGTTAGAGATATTTCCAATAGGCTTTCATATTTTTAAAATACAGAATTTTAAAAAACTTTTTTAATTAAAAAAGTATTACGAAATTGAGGTCATCTTAAAATATGAGGCCTTAAGTGACTGCCTTATTCGCCTATATTTAAAGCTACCCTTGACGAATATTAGTACTAAAAGAATATGCGAAGACATTGATTTCGCCATTTGCTTGCAAACTAAATTTAATGTTAGGAACGAGGGAAATAGATAGAAGTTGAGGATTGAAGGTTTGGTTGATGGAATTTGAAACGATTTCATAGAGGTATTTATAGGATTTGAATTGAATGAAAGCAAGCTGCATGCGCCGAATTTTGAGAGGGATTATTTTTGCTTTAACTGATACAAACATAATTTACTAAAATGCCCTTACTTGAGACTTGGATAATAGATACTTGATGACAGAAGGCTACAGATACATACAAAGGACAAGTGCACGTACATGTTTTGTAACTTTGTATGATGATAGGAGAATTCAAAGGCAGCTCTAATAAATTAACAGAAAAACTGAAAAGGTGTTAATCTATTTTCAGCTTTTCCATTGTTATGTAAAATTATGCCCTTATGTTTGCTTTAAGCGCAAGCTCAGGCTATTCCCGTGGAACACACTTCTGAACTATTTCCCCTTATTGCTTGAAATGGCAACTTATGCTTCATTTTCATTTTGTTTCCCCAATTCATGTACATCGATCTATTCCTTCGTGAACTATTTCTTCTTGTTGCTTCAAATTGCAGCCTTTGCATAACTTTTTGTTTGCCCATTATGCATAAAAATAACTAGAAATTAACATTTTGTGGCAACACCTAGCCAAAATATAGCACAAATAGTTAAGGGAGCTAAATTTCAGATTCTCATATCAGAGAATGTAGCATAGACGCAACTAATCATTAAAAAGCTGTAATTATTAAAAGAGTTCATTAAATATCTAATTAATTGAGTAGCACCGCCAGTATAAATTCTCACAAATATGTATACGTGGCATTATTATATTACTGTCATGTTATTATTGTAAATTTTCTAATTTTAAGTCACAAATATGTATAAGTCACATTCTCTTGAGGGCCAACGTGCCACGAAGTGCCACGCGTAGCACAAAGTGGCACATTACCGGATATGTATTTTGTTGAAAGAAAATGTGAAAGTTTGAAAGTGACTCAAAGAGATTTTGATGAATTTGTTTATATCATTAATTTGTATTATATATAAGTATGTATGTATTTTATTATGTGAAAAACTAGTTTACTTACTGAGTTTTATACTTAATGTAGTTTATTGTGATTCAATTTTCAGAAGCAGGATTGATTGTGTTGAATGAAGAGAAGAACTTGTAATTGTGAATGTAGATAATTTGACTGAAATTTAGAATTCTTCTGCTGCAGCTTAATGTTGTAATTGAAGCTTGAATTGTTACAATTATTAAGAGATTTTTAAGAATATATTTGATATGTGAGTGCAATTAGATTCGTCATTTCGGAATTTGGGGGATGCGATGTTACATTATTTTTCTCAATTTTTTCTATTAATTTAAAGATAGATGTGATCTACTAAATTCTGACGACGATTACACTTAATTAAATTTTTGAAAGGATATTATTGTATGTATAGAAAAATTAAACAAATTTTCAACACATAAAGAAATCCAACTTAATTAAATTCATCTAAACTAAATTATATATTCTACTTGTATCATTATGGTGAGATCATTGATTATAGTATACAACAAAAGAAAATTTGTCTGCCTCCCTTGGCACAACTCCACTGACTTAGAATGTTTGCACCTGTAGTTAGTCGAGTACGTGTAAGTGGTTGCAGTTTCATGGGTGAGACTTCTAATTCGCACTTTTACCGGTTCGTTAGTTATAACTCTAACAATTAATGGTACTCTCTGAAAGTAAATTCCTTAAAC
>CM046811.1:52348678-52440456 GCA_025617385.1 Murraya koenigii | reverse complement strand
TTGAGATTTTATTTTAAAATGTTTTGCATTTATTTAATTAAAAATCATATTTTACCCTTAATGAATTATACAATAAACTAATTATAAAATTACAGAAAATATTTAGGGCTATTGTTTAAAAAATAAGGATGAAATGAACTATTGTTGGAAAAGTATCAATGGAATAAGCTATTACATTAAAACTCCCGAGTGAAAATGATTTCTTTTCCCTATTTCTCTCTTTCTCTTCATTATTATAACAAACCAAATTTACCCAAGAAACCTAAGGGAAATTTAGAATAAAACTTCATAACATTAATCTTATTATTATCCATAAAAGAATGTCAATATTTGCTCATAATCAAAACATAATCTCTAAAATGATAAATATAACAATAATCCTCCAAAATTAAATTCAGCTCTAAACAATAACTAAAGTAGCAAAAATGATTAATCAAGATAACGCCAAAGTTTTCAGTTAAAAAATCTTCTTCTCTAAATCCAAAAGTCCATAATCTCTAAAATTAATGTGTAAAATGTTGGAGACGAAGGGTGAGTCGTCAATTCGATAAGCAAACTTATGCGTAAAGTTACTATCAGCGTTAAAAAACGCATATGAATCATTATGAAGTACTATAAAATAAAAACCAATAATCATTTTATATTCTAATATCTATGTACGGTAAAACCTCAGATATAATAATCATTTTCAGTAATATAAACATTTAAGAAATTATTTGCCAGTAAAACTTTTCATTTGTTCAATTTACTCATGTTGCATAGTGTTACCTATTCTCGGTGACCTGGCCAGTAGTTCAGTATATCACATGTATTTTTGGTGATCCAGCCAGTAATTCAGTTAGGATACTTTACCCCATAATAATCATCTGTAGGTACGCATCATACAGCTAGTTGTTCGGTTAAATTAGTAATGGTAACTATAGACAATGAGCTAAAACTTAATTACAGTTTTCAATCTTTTAATATCAATAATTTAGTAATATTTTGATGAAATACTCTTAGCAAGGTGTTACAAATATTTTTAAGGAAACATTTATGAAAAATATAAGTGTTTTAAAGTTATTTTTAAAACAATTTAAGAAAAAAATTTTAATAAGATTTTAAATAAAAATAACTTATTATAATAAATTATAATAATAAAATAACTTCAAAACCATAAAATGCCAATCCACACGAACAAAATTATTCTTTTTATAGATATTTACATATATAATTATAACAAACATTATGCCTGAATTTACTTACCTCAATCCTTAACAATCAATTGTCAAATACTTGAAGAACAAACTAACAAGCTCATCCATGTCCTATAATCATCATAAAAATATCTTTATCAATATCATTTTTAATCTTAAACATAATCTCAGTCATCTTTAATTCATATGCACATATACTAGCTCAATATTTGTATATATTCTAGACATAAACATGAGTATCCTATACATGTTGATTTTTAATGACCTATACAAATGTCGAAAAGCCATGAAAATTTACAGAGATATAGTGAACATACATAGCATTACATGCAAAAATTCATAAAATAAACACAAATGAAAATCAAGTCAAAATATTGATCTTTCACCAAAGTAACAAAATTGTCCAACATTAATCGAAACAAACTTTTACCATTTAAAAATTCATAAAATATTCTCTAATACTTGAAATAATCTGTTTTCTTTTCCTAATTACAGTAGACACATTTAGAAAGCATATTAAGATTCGTAATTTTTGGACATCTGAAACTATTTAAAAAGCATTTTATTTTTGAGAACATCTAACCTATCCAGAAATTTTTAAATTTGCATAAAGAATTTCAAAAATTCATATATTTTGTTTTACAAGTTTAAAAATAGTGATTCAAGTTTTTGATGATAAGAGAAGACCGTAAGGAATCTAAATTAAAATTTGTAAGTCATTTTATGAAAAAGTAACCCAAATTTGCTTCAACATCATCCCTCGTAATTCTAAAAAATTGTTTGGAGGATTGTGATAGCCCAACTCTATGATTTTTATATTAAGCTAAAATTAAAATTTTAATTATACAAAAACTAGACAAATGAAAATACAAATAAAAATTATCCGAATTTTTATTTGTATTTTCATTTGTCTAGTTTTGTATAATTAAAATTTTAATTTTAGCTTAATATAAATTTTTAGCTTAATTTTTAGAGGCCATTTGGGTTACTGAAATAAATTATAGAATTGAGAATTGTTGCTAAAAATCAGAAATTCAGAGTTCCAACTTTGAAAAATTATTACAAATAATACACAATGAGTTGTTAAAAAATATTTAGAAAGATAAAGATGTCTAGTTTAATAATCTATAAAGTTTTATGCATGAGACTCCATAAAATAGTAGTCGTATGACATTCAATCTATATTGTTCACAGTTTTTAGACTAACATAATAACACTAATTCTATTTAGTAACATCATAAATTAATACATAATCATGCTTTCACAATTTTATCAGTATGATATACACAAAATCATTCAATCAATCAAATAAAATCACAAGTAAAACTAAAAGTTCAAATGATTATAAATTCTTACATGTCCTCAAAATAAAATCAAAACTCAAGAGCTTCTTTAATGGCAAACATGGATACAATCAAAATCTTCTTCTCTTCGTATTAAAAACGTAACTTTATTCCAATGTTTGCTATCATTTGTGTTTCTTTGTTAGCCTTTAGGGTTTTTAAAATAATAAAATAAGGTAAAAAGAGTTTTGATAAAGCCAAGCCTTTAATAACGAATTTATTTTCTTTCTTAATAAGATATTTGATAATAATAATAATAATTTTCGGGTGTTACAATTATCGTTTCTCACTTCACACTATTGATTTTTGCATGGCAATGCTACACGCTTGGAGACCTTGGCAATTGAAATGCTTTGGTTATTGCAATGATTGAAATATCTTTAGATTAGGTTATAGAATCTTTGCTAAAAACTCCTTAGTTACGTTTGTTATGTACTTTTTTACTTATTCTCGAGGCTAATAGCTAGTTTGAGATTAACATCAATTGTATGTGATATGTTAAAGTAGGTCTTAAAACACATTAGAATGAGTTTCAAGTTACGATTTATAGATTGGATAGTATTTATCAATATTTGTATTGTGTTCTCTAATGTAATTTTAAAACAAAAGGTTACATATTCAAATTTGAATATTAAAGTGATACTGTTAACAATTTCAAATAAGTTGTCAAATTATTGACTTATTTAACACAATTGACAAATTATGCCCTTATTTGAAAAAAATTAAAACTCATGTACATAGATGTCATTAATCTAAGTTACAGTCTATAAGTTGAGTAGCACTACTCAGAACTGAACCAATTAAAAGGCCACGCTCACAGCGAAATCAAATTCTGTTAAAGCGTTTACATGCCGAGTTTATGACGAAGAAAGCACGCTATATCTCTGGAGATGCTCAAGAGAAGGTATTTTTCCCTATAAATTTTATGATATCATCGTGGGTTATTGTTACCGTTTTCTTTCTTCATTTTTTCCATTTTAACAATGAGATTGAATGGGTTTCATTAATTTTTGATATTAAACAGAAGGAAATTTTGGAGGATTGGTTTAGTCGATTCCCAGATGATATTCTTATTTATATTATATCTTGCTTGACACTTAAGGAAGCCGCGAGGACTAGTGTTCTTTCTAGTAGATGGAAATATTTGTGGACTTTTACTGCTTCTCTTGACTTTGATGAAAAAAGAGAAGACATGAAATTCCCAACAGATTATGAGCAGTGTAAGTATATTAGCTGGGTTAATCAAGTTTTGGAATTGCACAAGGGTCCAAGTATCAATGAGTTTCGGATACATTTTCGTCTCGAGGCTAAACATAAAAATGATATTACTAGTTGGGTTAACACAGCAATGGCAAAAAATGTACGGAACTTTGAGTTGGATTTTTCTCGAGGAACATATGGGCATTATTATAAAATTCCACAAGAGTGTTATAAGAATCTTCAAAGTGGGTGTGGTTTATCTGGTATTAAGTCTCTAAGATCCCTCATCCTTTGTGCTGTGAATGTCACTGGAGAAGTTATTGAGTTTTTTATTCATAATTGTCCACTTTTGGAAAGCTTACGCGTCACCAGAAATTCAGATCTATTAAGCTTGAAGGTTGTTGGTTCATCAATCCCATTGAAGTACCTTGACATTCAGTTTTGCTTCTTAATTAAAGAAATTGAAATTTCTGCCCCGAGTCTGTTATCTTTTAAATATATTGGACTAGATATCAATTTGCATGTTGGGAATCTTCCTCAACTTGTTGATGTAATGTTCCATGTGAGGCCCATGGTTCAAATAATGCACTTTATTGGCTTGATTGTAAGCTATTTACCTCAATTGAAGACCCTTGAGTTGGACTGCTGTAATGAGGTCAGTGTTTAGTGGGTATGTTTGTTTCTACCCATTTTTTAAGTCAGTTTTCTTAATTTCATTATATTTTTCAGGTATTTTTGCAATTGTCACAGTGTGAATTTCCCAAACTAATGAACTTAAACGTTAGCTCTACAACACCTAATCGAAAAACACTACTTGGCTTGACATTTATAATGAAGGCATGTCCCATTTTGGAAAAGCTTGTGCTTCAGGTAAATATTTTAGTTGATTGCATACAAGTTGAAAAGTTTGAGATTATTATTATAATCTTTGAAGCTTGTTGATATTATAAATGTATGAGCATCCTCATACTTTTCTGTTTCCTGTACGAAGGATGTGGAAGCCATCTGGTAAGTAACCTTACTGTTAGGGGTCGCATGATTCCAGCCCAAAATAGCCCAAGAGAATGAGCCAAGAGGTGCTATCTTGGCCCGATTCTATATTATTCCACACAATTCCAGCACCTCTAGCACATTTGTACATATCCTAGATTTTGACACATGTACGATCTAGATCTTGACACATGTACATAGAATTCTCTAGGACTAGCCAAGCTTCCCTATAAATATGGGTGAGCTCTAAGCATTTAGATCATCCAAGCAAAGCATCAAGCATCAAACTCTTGTAAGCTCTCTTGTAAGCTTTCTTTCGAGTAATATAATTTCCGCATTTGGCTACATTGCTCGCTAGCTCTTCCTTCTCTTTAGCATTTCGAGAACCTCTTGGCTTAGCTATTGAGAAGCGTAAAGGCTTACTTAGCAACATCCCGACAAAGGTTGTCTAAGTGCCGCACGAGTTTGCTCCGTAAAACACTCATCCTGTGATAAGTGGTATCAGAGCCCAAGGTTTGCACACACGCATTCCAGCAGCAATGGCCAACCTACCAACCTCAAGCGTTACACAAAAGGGTGCTCATGGTGTGAAGATTATCTCGGAACCAAGCCGAGGCCGCGATGAAACACGCGGACAGGCCAAGACTCGTAACAAGTCCAAGGCCGCTTCCATCGATGCTTTGGAGCCTCGCATGGCTACGCTTGAAACAACAATGTCCGTCGCTCAGGACACCCTCGAAACTTTGGAGGAAAGGGTGGATGGTCTCGAGGGCGAATACGCCGACTTCACAGTGGCAACGAAGGCCCTCATGCAAGAGCAAGCCAACACCTCCAAGGGAATTTCGGGCATTCCACGAAGAATTGCTGAAACTCCGCGACTTCGTGCAAGACGAGCTGCTAGCCGTCCGCATCTGAGTAGAGGAAGTCCGCTCAGATTGGGCATGGCACAAGTGCACACTCTCTGCTAGCCCAGCTTTTACAAGCACGAGTGATGCGCGGCGCATTGACGTGCCAAAGCCGGACACCTACGATGGCACACGCAATGCCACCATCGTAGACAACTTCTTGTTCGGGCTAGATCAGTACTTCGATGCCATGGGCATACGAGAAGAGGCATCGAAAGTGGGGACTGCACCAACGTTCCTACGAGGCGCTGCACAACTATGGTGGCGTCGGAAGCTTGGTGAAATGGGCAAAAGCATCTGCGCCATCAACACATGGGCAAACGGGTAGCGTTCACGACTACATCAACGAGTTCACTACTCTAATGCTCGAGATTAGCGACATGTCCGACAAGGACTCCCTCTTTCAAGATGGCCTCAAGGATTGGGCCAAAACGGAGCTCGACTGGCTTGGCGTCGAAACACTTGACGATGCTATTGCCACCGCGGAGTCGCTGCATGAGTACTCCACCCAATCCAAGGAGGGAAGGCCTAGCCAAGACAAAGGTGGGGGAGACAGTCGTAAAGACAAAGGCCACAATCGCAAGGATTGGGAGCAGAAAAAGCCTCTAAGCGGCAAGAGCGGGCAAAGCAAACCGGAAGGCAAGAAGGAAGCTCCGAAGCCCCGCAGCCTGTGCTTTATTTACAATGGCCCTCATTGGGTTCGCGACTGTCCGGAGAAGAAGTCGCTGAATGCCCTCGCTGCCCAGCTCAAGTGCAACTCCACACCATCGACGGATGAACCCCGACCCAGCATGGGTTCTATCCAACGACTTGGCGCACTCGATAGCCCACAAACGGCACTCAAGAAAGGGCTGATGTATGTTAGCGCGAGGATAAATAGCCACACCGTTCGCGCATTGCTGGATACAGGAGCCACACATAATTTCGTATCCGAGGATGAGGCCAAGCGCCTAAGCCTCAAGACCACGAGACAAGGAGGCACCATGAAGGCGATGAACTCACCCGCCAAGCCCATTGCGGGCACCGTACAAGGAGTTAATGTTGCACTTGGCGCATGGAGCGGAAAGCTCAATTTCTCTATAGTGCCGATGGATGACTTCAAGATGGTCCTTGGCATGGAATTCTTCGACCAAGTTCATGCCTTCCCTCTTTCAGCCACGAACTCCTTCAGCATCCTCGATGGGAGTAAGGCATGCATGGTTCCTACGGAGCGAGGAAAGTCCGAGGAGAAGACACTCTCCGCCATGCAATTCAAGAAGGGTTTCAAGAAGGACCCAAGCTTCTTGGTCTCCATCCGGGAGCTCAACGAGGGGGAAAATCCAGCAAGTGCTCCAGCCCAAGTCCCTCCTATGGTACAATCCGTCCTCGAGGAGTTCAAGGACGTGATGCCTCCCGAGCTTTCGAAGAAGCTTCCACCTAGACGAGAAGTGGATCACTAAATCGAGTTGAAGCAAGGTGCAAAACCTCCAGCCTTGGCACCCTACCGCATGGCGCCTCCCGAGCTCGAAGAATTGCGAAGGCAGCTTGCGGATTTGTTGGACACAAGCTATGTACGCCCGTCCAAAACCCTATTCGGTGCACCGGTCCTTTTCCAGCAGCAAGTAATTGTATTATGGTACATTATAATGCGATAGTGGCTACATTATTTATTTATTTTTTATTTTATAATTATTATAAATAAATATAATTTTTTAATTTAATATAATATTATATAGCATTAATTTTTATTTTTTATTTTTAAGTATAATTCTTAATATAAGTTAATAAATTTATAATTTATTATTCAATAATATTATATTATATTTTAATTTTTATTATATTAAAAATATAACTAAATGATATATTGTTTAATTATATTATAATAATTAATATAGAAAATTGATTAATATTTAATAAGTTAATATAATTAACAATAAATACTTAAATAATATATAAAAATATAATATAATATTACATTATTTTATTATATTACAATAATTAATATATAAAAATTAATTATTTTAAGTAATTTAATATGACTAATAAGAAATATTTAAATTTGAATAATATTAATTTAAAATTAATAATAATATAAATAATTATATATAATATTATTACATATACTACAAAATTCTTACTTGGATTATTTAGAAGAATTCATTTTGTTAGTGAATATGTTACAACAATTGTATCATTTTATTATTTAAATAATAACTTATTTTACCATTACTTTTTAAAGAATAACCTAAAACACCATATAGGCTTTGTGCATAAATTTAAAATTTTAAAATAATTTAATGAATGAATAAATAATAATAACTAAATAATATTTAAAATATACATTTAGGACAAAAAAAAAAGGATTTCATAGGCACTAGAATGTGTTTTTTTTGTCGTTTAACTTGTCTCTGATTTTAATAGAGTCAAAATATATAAATAAATAATCAATCAGTACTTTATTTTACCAAAAGTAAATATAGACTCTTTTATTTACATAAAAATACAGACACAAATATATAAAAATACATATTTAAAATACTATATAATAAAAATATAATGCATTATAGTGTATTTTTTTATCTTTTAATTTATCCTTGACATTAAAATGGATAGTGATATCTGATTAGAAGACTATTATTATTACTATTATTAAAATTTAGTTGACTTTAATAAAAAAAAATTAATGAATACACATTCTATAGTGTTGTTTTTGTTTCATTAAGTTATTCTTAAATTTTAAATTTATGCAAAAAGTCATATATTATTTAATTATTTTTGAGATTTTTATTTTAAAATGTTTTACATTTATTTAATTAAAAATTATATTTTACCCTTAATAAATTATACAATAAACTAATTATAAAATTACAGAAAATGTTTAGGGTTATTGTTTGAAAAATAAGGATAAAATGAACTATTGTTTGAAAAGAATCAATGAAATAAACTATTATATTAAAACTCCAGAGTTTCTCTCTCTTTCTCTTCATTAGTATAACAAACCAAATTTACCCAAGAAACCTAAGGAAATTTAGAATGAAACTTCATAACATTAATCTTATTAATATTCATAAAAGAAAATTAATATTTGCTCATAATCAAAGCATAATCTCTAAAATGATAAATATAACAATAATCCTCCAAAATTAAATTCAACTCTAAACAATAACTAAAGTAGCAAAAATGATTAATCAAGATAACGCCAAAGTTTTCAGTTAAAAAATCTTCTTCTCTAAATCCAAAAGTCCATAATCTCTAAAATTAATGTGTAAAATGTTGGAGACGAAGGGTGAGTCGTCAATTCGATAAGCAAACTTATGCGTAAAGTTACTATCAGCGTTAAAAAACGCATATGAATCATTATGAAGTACTATAAAATAAAAACCAATAATCATTTTATATTCTAATATCTATGTACGGTAAAACCTCAGATATAATAATCATTTTCAGTAATATAAACATTTAAGAAATCATTTACCAGTAAAACTTTTCATTTGTTCAATTTACTTATGCCACATAGTGTCACCTATTCTCGGTGACCTAACCAATAGTTCAATGTATCACATGCATTTTCGGTGATCCGGCCAGTAATTCAGTTAGGATACTTTACCCCATAATAATTATCTGTAGGTGCGCATAATACAGCTAGTTGTTCGGTTAAATTAGTAATGGTAACTATAGACAATGAGCTAAAACCTTAATTACAGTTTTCAATCTTTCAATATCAATAATTTAGTAATATTTTGATGAAACACTCTTAGAAAGGTGTTACAAATATTTTTAAGGAAACATTTATGAAAAAATAAGTGTTTTAAAGTTATTTTTAAAACAATTTAAGAAAAACACTTTAATAAGCTTTTAAATAAAAATAACTTATTATAATAAATTATAATAATAAAATAACTTCAAAACCATAAAATGCCAATCAACACGAACAAAATTATTCTTTTTATAGATATTTACATATATAATTATAAAAAACATTATGCATGAATTTACTTACCTCAATCCTTAACAATCAATTGTCAAATACCTAAAGAACAAACTAACGAGCTCATCCATATCCTATAATCATCATAAAAAAATATTTATCAATATCATTTTCAATCTTAAACATAATCTCAGTCATCCTTAATTCATAGGCACTTATACTAGTTCAATATTTGTACATATTCTAGACATAAACATGAGTATCCTATACATGTTGATTTTTAATGACCTATACAAATGTCGAAAAGCCATGAAAATTTACAAAAATACTGTGAACATATATAGCATTACATGCAAAAATTCATAAAATAAACACAAATGAAAATCAAGTCAAAATATTGACATTTCACCAAAGTAACAAAATTGTCCAATATTAATCGAAACAGACCTTTACTATTTAAAAAATTTATAAAATATTCTCTAATAATTGAAATAATCTGTTTTCTTTTCCTAATTACAGTAGACACATTTAGAAAGCATATTAAGATTCGTAATTTTTGGACATCTGCAACTATTTAAAAAGCATTTTATTTTTGAGAACATCTAACCTATCCAGAAATTTTCAAATTTGCATAAAGAATTTCAAAAATTCATATATTTTGTTTTACAAGTTTAAAAATAGTGATTCAAGTTTTTGATGATAAGAGAAGACAGTAGGGAATCCGAATTAAAATTTATAAGTCATTTAATGATGAAAAAGTAACCCAAACTTGCTTTAACATCATTCCTCGTAATTCTGGAAAATTGTTTCGAGGATTGTGATAGCCCAACTCTATGATTTTTATATTAAGCTAAAAATTACAAATTTAATTATACAAAAACTAGACAAATGAAAATACAAATAAAAATTATCAAAATTTTCAGAGGCCGTTTGGGTTACGAAATAAATTATAAAATTGAGAATTGTCGCTAAAAATAAGAAATTCGCAACACCAGTGTTCCAACTTCAAAAAATTATTACAAATAATACACAATGAGTTATTAAAAAAAATTGTTAGAAAGATAAAGATATCTAGTTTAATAATCTATAAAGTTTTATGCATGAGACTCAACAAAACAGTAGTCGTATGACATTCAATCTATACCGTTTATTTCAGGATAACATAATAACACTAATTCCATTTAGTAACATCATAAATCAATACATAATCATGCTTTCACAATTTTATCAATATAATACACACAAAATCATTCAATCAATTAAATAAAATAACAAATAAAACTAAAAGTTCAAATGATTATAAATTCTTACATGTTCTCAAAATAAAATCAAAACTCAAGAACTTCTTTAATGGCAAACATGGATACAATCAAAATCTTCTTCTCTTCCTATTAAAAACGTAACTTTATTCCAACGTTTGCTATCATTTGTGTTTCTTTGTTAGCCTTTAGGGTTTTTAAAATAATAAAATAAGGTAAAAAGAGTTTTGATAAAGCCAAGCCTTTTAATGCCCTTACCCAATAACTAATTTATTTTTTTTCTTAATAAGATATTTAATAATAATAATCATAATAATTTGCGGGTGTTACAATTATCAATTCTCACCTCACACTATTGCTTTTTGCATGGTAATGCTATATGCTTGGAGACTTTGGCAATTGAAATGCTTTGGTTATTGCAATGATTGATGTTGTGTGGAAGATAATTTCAAATGTGGTGTAAACAATTTTAAAGAAAATTTATACAATGATTTACGTGGTTCGGCGTAAAGACTACATCTACGGACAAAGACTGCAAGATAATTTTACTAACAAATGAGAATTTACAAATTGAGAAAAAATTATAAAAACCCAATATCCCAATACACCCAAATGAGTTCTCCTAACACTCAAGTGTAAGCTCTTTCAACTCTCTCAATTGCTTCACTTGCAATTGCTCTCAATTGTAAGATGCCTTAACAAATGAAGAACAATAACTATTTATAGGAATGCATGGTAGCACTATTTTACCAAACCTTTAAAATTGTCAAAGTTTGTTTGGTGATTACTTACTTTTAGCTAAATTTTGAACAATTTTGCCTAAACTTTGAACATGTGCTTTCATTTGATTTTTTCAACAATTCTCCACCTCGGTGAAGATTTATCCAAATCTGAGCCGACTACCCAAGAACCATCATTCCCAAAGTGGCTGCATCTCTGTGACTGCCTACGTACCCAAAATTTGGGATCAATCCAACCGTAGTTCAAAATATTACTGAACTCCCTTATATCTTAAATGATCCTCCAATCTCTACCTTTTTCACTATTTTAAACTTTCAAGATATTGACAGCATCAGAAATAGCCTTGCTCTTTTGTAACTTAGGACAATTCTTTTTCTAATGTCCTTTCTCGCGACAAAAAGTACATTTATCTTTGGCAGGTCTACCTTTAGACTTACCCCTTTTTCCAGGTTTGCAGCTTTGTGAACGATCTCTTCGTCATCAATACTACATGAATCGTATCTCCGTGATCCTTTTTATTTTTCTTTATGGTCTCGACGATTATACGATTGCACTACATACAGCATCAAATGTGATACTATCCTTTCTATGAAGCAAAGTGGTAGTGAGATGGTCATATTCATCAGGAAGCGAATTCAACAGCAACAATGTCTTATCTTCATCTTCAAATTTCTCATCCAAATTTAGCAAATCCACTAATATTTTATTAAATGAGTTTACATGGTCAATCATCGACATACCAGGTGCATAAGTGAATCGATAGAGTTTCTTTTTCATATAAAGCTTGTTTTCAAGGCTTTTCTTCATATATTTTTCTTCCAGTATCTTCCACAATTTCTTTACTGATGTCTTCCTCATGACAGAGTACTTCTGATCTTTAGCTAGACATAGGCAAATAGTACCACATGCCTGTCTATTGATTTTGTCCACTTCTTGTCATCCATCTTTTCAGGCTTTTCTTTTAGAGCGAGATATAGCTATTGCTGACATAAGACATCCAACACCTCACATTGCTAAATACCAAAATTATTGGTACCATCAAATTTCTACACTTCAAACTTTGCATTGCATTAGTCATAGTAGTCCTTGCTGACGAAGACGACGACGATGCTTCCGCCATCTTTCTCAACCTCAAATAATCAGTGCCTTCAAAAACTATTCACACTTGAAAAACACTCTACGATATTTATTTCGAGCGAATAAATGCACCAAGAAAGTTTCCAGAAGAATAGAGGGGTCATAATGGTCCCACTTAAAACCCAGACTCCTTAGACTCTTATCGTCTTGTTGACAGAACTTTCTTACACATGCAAAAATACACACTACTTACAATAGACTGTTCTCCAAGTATAAATAGTCGTATCTAGTACCATATCTGTGAATAGTACCATATACCCCAAGTACGAACCTTTGGCTCTGATACCAATTGTTGTGCGGAAGCGCGGGTTGAGCAGATTACCAATTGATGGTAACTGTGACTTCGAGAGAAACTTAAATGTGGTGTAAACAATTTCAAAGAAAATTGACACAATGATTTACGTAGTTCGGCGTAAAGCCTACATTCACGGGCAAAGACTGGAAGATAAATTTACTAACAAATGAGAATTTACAAATTGGAAAAAACTCACAAAAACCCAATACCTCAATACACCTAAATGAATTCTCCTAACACTCAAGTAGAAGCTCTCTCAACTCTCTCAATTGCTTCACTTGCAATTACTCTCAATTGTGGGATGCCTTAACAAATGAAGAATAATATCTATTTATAGGAATGCATGGTAATACTATTTATCAATATTTGTATTGTGTTCTCTAATTTAATTTTAAAACAAAAGGTTACATATTCAAATTTGAATATTAAAGTGATACTGTTAACAATTTCAAATAAGTTGTCAAATTATTGACTTATTTAACACAATAGACAAATTATGTCCTTATTTGAAAAAAATTAAAACTCATGTACATAGACGTCATTAATCTAATTTACAGTCCATAAGTTAAGTAGCACTACTCAGAACCGAACCAATTGAAAGGCCACACTCACAGCAAAATCAAATTCTGTTGAAGCGTTTACATGCCGAGTTTATGACGAAGAAAGCACGCTATATCTCTGGAGATGCTCAAGAGAAGGTATTTTTCCCTATAAATTTTATGATATCATCGTGGGTTATTGTTACCGTTTTCTTTTTTTCATTTTTTCCATTTTAACAATGAGATTGAATGGGTTTCATTAATTTTTGATATTAAACAGAAGGAAATTTTGGAGGATTGGTTTAGTCGATTCCCAGATGATATTCTTATTTATATTATATCTTGCTTGACACTTAAGGAAGCCGCGAGGACTAGTGTTCTTTCTAGTAGATGGAAATATTTGTGGACTTTTACTGCTTCTCTTGACTTTGATGAAAAAAGAGAGGACATGAAATTCCCAACAGATTATGAGCAGTGTAAGTATATTAGCTGGGTTAATCAAGTTTTGGAATTGCACAAGGGTCCAAGTATCAATGAGTTTCGGATACATTTTCGTCTCGAGGCTAAACATAAAAATGATATTACTAATTGGGTTAACACAGCAATGGCAAAAAATGTACGGAACTTTGAGTTGGATTTTTCTCGAGGAACATATGGCCATTATTATAAAATTCCACAAGAGTGTTATAAGAATCTTCAAAGTGGGTGTGGTTTATCTGGTATTAAGTCTCTAAGATCCCTCACCCTTTGTGCTGTGAATGTCACCGGAGAAGTTATTGAGTTTTTTATTCATAATTGTCCACTTTTGGAAAGCTTACGCGTCACCAGAAATTCAGATCTATTAAGCTTGAAGGTTGTTGGTTCATCAATCCCATTGAAGTACCTTGACATTCAGTTTTGCTTCTCAATTAAAGAAATTGAAATTTCTGCCCCGAGTCTGTTATCTTTTAAATATATTGGACTAGATATCAATTTGCATGTTGGGAATCTTCCTCAACTTGTTGATGTAATGTTCCATGTGAGGCCCATGGTTCAAATAATGCACTTTATTGGCTTGATTGTAAGCTATTTACCTCAATTGAAGACCCTTGAGTTGGACTGCTGTAATGAGGTCAGTGTTTAGTGGGTATGTTTATTTTTTTTTTTTTTAAATAATTCCTATAAATATTTTTATAAGGACCGAATCATCGTTACTCAGCATTGTGAGTCTGATCGGCTCTCACTGGGTTATAAGCCCATTAATTTTAGTGGGTATGTTTATTTCTACCTATTTTTTAAGTCAGTTTTCTTAATTTCGTTATATTTTTCAGGTATTTTTGCAATTCTCACGGTGTGAATTTCCCAAACTAATGAACTTAAACGTTAGCTCTACAACACCTAATCGAAAAACACTACTTGGCTTGACATTTATAATGAAGGCATGTCCCTTTTTGGAAAAACTTGTGCTTCAGGTAAATATTTTAGTTGATTGCATACAAGTTGAAAAGTTTGAGATTATTATTATAATCTTTGAAGCTTGTTGATATTATAAATGTACGAGCATCCTCATATTTTTCTGTTTCCTGTATGAAGTATGTGGAAGCCGTCTGGTAAGTAACCTTACTCTCAGAAAAGAGATTTAACGATCAGGATCCTCTCAGTGAATTTTGGTGGCTGATAAATTAAAAGATAAGAGAACAAGATGGCCTTTTAGTTCTTGGTTATTGGTAAGAGAACAATAGATGGCCTAAAATCTATAAGAGAACAAGAGCCTCAGATAAATTAGTGCTTGGTTATTGGTAAGCACAAGTTCTTGTCCTCGTTAGTCGTTTTAATGCTCTAAACTATAAGATTTCCTTTCAAAAACAGTAATACACGGACTTAATTGTTAATAGTAGATTAAATTAGCATATTGGTAACTAAAATATTTAATAAGAAGTTTAAATTTTTTTATTTGAGTATTAATTATGGTTAAAATTTAAAATATTTATTTATAAATAATTTATAATTTAATATAATATTATAATTTTAATATATTAATCTATTAATAAATAGATTAAATTCAGAGTATAAATTAACGGATTAACGGAGTACAACAAGTAATAAGACGTCTGAGTCTATAGGTGCAGATATAGGAACCATTAACTAGGGTTTGTTAAATTCATCCGATCGACAGTTTTACTATTTTCTCATGTTTGATTGAAACAAAAAGAAAAAATGAAAGGATGAGGTGGAAAAAGAAATAAGGAAAAGAAAAAAATAAATTTTATATTTAATTAAATAATAAAATTAAAGCTATTTATTTCTTTCATTTTCTTTCTTCCATCACATAATTTCCGAGTCCTAACAATTGAATTTGAGGAATTGGATATCTTACGTAGAGTACTCATAACCACACACGGACCGTTGAATTTGACAGAGAGAAACAGAAGAATGAAGTAGCAGAACCACTTGCTACAAGAAAAGTTCAGAAGGCAGATCGTGAAAAATTGAGATCAAATGAGCAATTTCTGGAGTTGGGTCACACACTAGGTATCAAACTAACAGTGGTGTTTGATATTTTGTTTTGTTGTCCACTTTTAGATACAATAAACAATTTCAGTGCAATAAATTTAAACAGCCTAACAGTTGCTTACACATTTCGCTAAAACATATAAGGGAATTTATTTTTCTGGTTATGTTGATTCTACCTCAATTCTGATGAGCCATCCAATTTTTGCTTGTTGGTTGCATTAGTGAAGCACTAGATTTACAGAGGAAGCTTAAACATTTTCAGTGTTTAATTGTAATCTACCATCTAATCTATCAGAAGTTACTAGTTTGCAAAATATTAAAGTGTGCGATTTCTGGATTGCGCTGTTTTGTTCAAAATGGAGGCCTAAGAATGACAGGGCAACCATTCTTACTAACACAGTCCAAATGCTGAGGATTTAACTGCTGAAGTTACAGACTAATGGCCGAGTGTGCAACACTCTCTGAAGAACCTTGGGAGGTGATTTTTTCCTTTCTTGTTTAAACCTAAAGGTTGTGGCATTTTGATTCTTTGTGGTGTTAACAGTTGTTTTTCCTTTTTATTACAAACAGCTAGTGCTGGAGGAGAAGGAGCTCAGAGAAGAAAAGGCTTCTTTAAAATCTGATATTGGAAGTTTAGATGTTCAGTTCAAAAAAGACCCTGGATTATGTTCCAATGGGCTGGCTTTGATCCTTCAGTTGTCATGGCGCCACTTTACTCATTTCCAGTTTCTGCAGCTGTCCCTCCGGGTCCAATTCCTTTGACTCACCCACTCCAGCCAATTCCGTATTTTGGAGATCAGAATCCTGGTGCCATTCCAAACCCCTGTTCCACTTCTATTTAATATTCAGCTCCAACAAATCCTCAAATTGAGAAGCTCTCAACCCAATTCGCATCCTCTTCCCATGATTCAAGCAAGCAAGACTCAAGAAATAAGTTTCTGGATCGTCAAAATGGCAATGATGTAGAAAAATCAAGTGATTCCAATGATGCGGCAACAGTCCTTGAGCTTAAGATACCAATCAATAGAATATGTAGTTTCGAGGTTTTAGTATAGCCATTATGAAAATCCTCAGCAAGTGGAAACAAAATCATAATTGAATAATGATATTCAGGATACATCTCAAGGTCATGGCTCTAACAGTGTGGGTGAAGTCTCAAACACCAATAAATGAAAGAATAGATTGTGGCACTTATGCCATCGAATTTCTTGACCAGCTACTGTATTCTGATACCTGTAACAATAAGAACGTGCTGAGTTTGAATTTCACATGTACCCAGTTCCAGCACCTCTTCTAATCAATTGTCTAGTACATTAAAAATAATGAAATTAGGTACTGCCTGGTTTTCGTTGTCATCAAGAGGTCGAGCCATGCCAAGTTTCATTTAGTTGATATCTCCAGAATTTCGGGAATCTTTTTCTGGGCTGATGCAGTGAATGCATCGAACTGACTTTTTAATCTCTGGTTTGAATTTGGAAAACTGTTGGTTGACATGAGTAGTTGCATTTGGTGAATGATTATCTGTACAGTACTCTTGCATGCTAACACTAATATGTTAATGTGGTTGATATAATTGCACCAAACAAAACATAAATGGATTCTCCTATAGTTGTAAAATAGCTTGAGCAGACACAATTGGATGCTCTAGTTCTGGTTGTGCAATTTCCGCTGAAGAGCTTAATGTAAATGCTCTATCCGTCTCCCACAAGAGCTTGTACAAAATATTTAGGGGACTTGTATTCATCGTTAAATAGCTCGTGATACATTCGGGTAGGTTGTTCTCGTGATAACCATTCAGCAAGGCAAACGGTCAAGGCTGTGACTAAGACCATCACAGTCTTCAGATTGTCAATGCAGCTGATAGTCAAACTCAAAACCCCAGAGGAGTCCTCTGCTACTTAAGAAGACTATGGAGTCGAACGGTTGAAAACGAGAACGAAAAGCCTGCATTAATCTACTAGTCAAAATTGTAAGGCGATGCGAATGAAATTTTCATAAGAGTTTACTAGTGGCACCTTCTAATCTACATATAAGGAAAAATATAAATAAATTAATCCTACTTATATTTTTTTCTCTTTCTCTTCAATATATATATATATATATATACATGTGTGTATTTTAAATTACAAATCCGATTCATTTAATTATTGTATCATTTATACAATTTATTTGCATAGACTAAAAGCATTAATTACTCATCGTAATAAGTTACGTCCACATGTTTTAAGAGTTCAAAAGAGTGTTTATTTAAAAAAAAAAAGAAGTATTTTTTATATTAGCTGAAGTATAATTAAAAAAAAAAAGTTTTAAGAGGATTTTGATGGAGTGCGACGAGTCCAACTCTTTTCACAACAGCATTTCATGTTCACGCTTGCTTTACGTTTTTGGGCCCTCGTATACACTGATAGAATTTTGCGACTAGATTGGATTGGGCCCTCGTATACACTGATAGAATTTTGCGACTAGATTGGACAAGCTTTGACAAAGAGGAGCTGGTTGGGACAAAGTTGTTACCACAGTTACAATAGAATCTGAAGCACTACCTTCCTTTCCAGCATCTGCCAGCTATGCCTTAGTATTAGGAACGCGGAACTCATTTTAGGCAATATATACAATACAATTGATGCAATTATCAAAAGAGGGGAAAAAAGAAACGGGGAACAAGAAGAAGATGAAGCACAAATGCATTCTCGTACACCATATTTTCGTTGATATATCATTTGTCACTCATTACATTTTGCGAGCGGGGAAACCGGAAACCCCAAAATAATTAAATGTACACTAGCATGACTATCATACCCAAACCCACCTTCCGAGCTGAGCATGGTAACTTCTTTCATGACCTCTCATGCATAACATATTCAAGATCCTATGTGATTGTGAAATCCCAACATTGACACTTGAGTTTCAATATATAGGTTCCTCTGGAAGGTCATGGAAATATAGATGCAATCCTGTCTAGATTTGAGTACAACCTTGACAAATGGAAAAAACACTTCTGCTTCAACCTCTCCTCACTCTTGATCTTAAATAATTTAAGTATAATCTACAACTTCCGGGGATTCCGATGACCAGATGGGCTAGGAGGCACATTTTGAGAACTAATGCTTGCAGTTCTTAAAAGCCCACGGAATTCCGAAAGACTTATTCTCCCATCTTTGTCGATATCCGCCTCTTCAAGAAGTGGGTCAATGGAACCTTTTAAACCCGTGTGCTGCAAAAAGAAGGGCAACCTCAGTTACTATATTGTATCTGTTAATCTTCTAGAATTTCCCTTTCTTGCTTCTGGGACAAGGTAGTAATTCAGCATAGGGACATCAAATGATAAGAAATAAGACTCACCATTCTAAGTTCCTCGGGCGTAATAAACCCATCTCTATCAATGTCAAACTTTTCAAAAGCAGCCTGTGACCGTGACTGCCACTTCTCAGAATCATGCTCCTCCAATTGATGCACATGCAGGGTAGCTGCAACAAATTCACTAAAATCCACAAGCCCATCTGTGTTGCAGTCAATCTGCATCAAGAAAAGTATCAACTACACAGTTAAATATTAAAGTCTGTAAACCATATCCACAGGAAATAAAAGTAGATAGCTAAATTTTCCTCCTTTTTCATGGTAGGGAAGGAAAAGGCCAAGGAAAGGAGTGTTCACCGCTTGAAGAATCTCTAAAACACGTGATTCCTTCAACTTCCAAGGAAGATCTTTAGCAAGGGCCTGCACTGAAACCATCCTTGTCAGAGTAAATAAAAAAATACATACACAAGAACAGAATTCGTTGACAGATGTATACAATATCGTTAGCGGACCTGTCTCATCTCTTCAAGACTAATAGAACCATTTTTATCCACATCAATTGCATCAAATTGATCCCGAAGATCAGCAAGCTCCTCATCATCAAGTGTACTAGCCAATGCCTGCAGGGGAACTAACTTATCTAAAGAAACAAACTATGTTTGTTTCAACTTTAAAGAATGCAATATATTTAAAAAATTGTGTTACCCTTAGAGCAAACTGTTTCAAACGACTGTACTTCACAAATTGCCGCGTGTTATTCAAAACAGATATATCAATAGGGATCTCAGATGCATCTCCTCCTTCTCTAACCCATGGGTGTGCTGAAAAGTTGAAATAAATTAAAACAATAATCAAAAACTTGATTGCACAAAAAAGATTGCCAAAGGAAATCTCTTCTTCAGGCGTATGAAAGTAAATTCTTACACACTTAAAACATTCTGGCTTATACATGATAATATCAAAAACTTATTTCTGTTGGATATAGATTATACACATACATAGGGCTTGAGCAGCTGTGAGTCTCGCTCGAGGATCCTTCACCAATAACTTCTTCACAAAATCTTTAGCACTGTTGCTTATGCTTGGCCAGGGTTTGGGACGAAAATCAGGCTTGTTCCTCAAAACCTGCAAATACAAGACATTTAAATATACCCTCAACTGAAAGTAATAACAGGAAAAAAATTGCCCATACATCTTAAATATACAGTGATCTTGAGTAAGATTTTCGACAAGAGCATACACATACATGTCTGGTTCATTATTGCATAGGTGAAAAAGGAAATCGATTGAGATGAAAAATTAAAAAGAAGAAATGAGGAGCAGAGGATATCCGGTTCTTTTGGATATATAGATAAAAGTAAGTAACAGGATATCAGAAAAGGAGGGAGGGGGAAATAGGTCCTAAAGAGAACTATTACTAACATGTAAGGCATATGGTCCATATAAGAGTGATAAAGAATGCAATTTCTAAATGAAACCCACTAAAGGTCACCATACACATTACATTTTCTAAAAATGAGGTATCGGAAATAAGAGTTGTGCTGCACCTCCTTAAATATACCATCCTCAGTCTTATCCCAAAAGGGGCGCCTTCCACAGAGCAAAATGTAGGTAATTACACCAATACTCCAGACATCCGATTCAGGTCCTGACTTGCGTTTCAATACTTCTGGAGCAACATAATAGGCACTGCCAACAATGTCTTGAAACTTTTTCCCTGCATTTTATTGAAACTTTTGAATTATATGAGGGCTTAAGAACATCGAATAAAAATAGCAATAAACATTGTCTGAAACTTAATTCAAGTTATGCAACAGTTGCAATTGACTTTTCCATAACTCACAATACAAACAAAAAGAAAATTCTCTTGCAAGGATGAGATTCATCCACAATGGAATTCTAATCACCTGGTTTTATGAAGTCTGACAAACCAAAGTCTGTAGCCTTCAGAGATGAATCCTCTTTGGTTGATTTGAAAAGAAAATTCTAAAGGCAGTAAAAGAATTCAAAGAAAACACGTCAAGCAATATGACAAAGATATCGCATGCTTACATTCAATAAATGCCAAAGTACATCAATATACCTCTGGTTTCATGTCCCGATGCACCAAACCATGTAAATGACACTCAGCTGCAACTCTGAGCATCTGCCGTACAACTACTGCTGCGTCTTTCTCTGTGTAACGACTGTCCTTCCTGATTGCAAGAAAACAAGCAGAAGTAAGAGTAATGCTAATCATCCTAAAGGAAAAAAATATAGTACGAGAAGAAATTACTGAAAAGATAATTCTATTTTCTGAGGAACTAGTATTCTTACTTGGCCAATATCCTATCCAGCAATTCACCACCCTCACATAACCTGGTAAAAGAGAATTTCATTAATAGTGAAAAAAAAAAAACATGTTCTCTAATGGGCAACAAAGATGTAATTGGCAGACCAAATAAAAATGCTTCTGACAAATATATAGATCAGGCACGAAGAAAGGGATTGTGATTCAGGTATGAACCATAGAACAGTCAAATAAAGAAAAGTAAGCAATTGTATAGTGTAAACTGTGCAGCAAATGAGCCATGAAATAGTCATGGAAAAAGAACTCAAAAGACTTAAAGATATAGAACTTACTCCATTGCTATATACACATAGTTATCATCCTCAAACGCATTGTAAAACTGAACTACATTCTCATGGCCTGCAAGGGCCTGCAATATCTTAACCTCTCGCTTGACATCCTCGACAGTAATAGGAAGAATCATCTGCCACAAGAGACAAGGATTTGTTTTACAAGACTTTCCAAAATATTATCTTTAATGTTTAGAAAAAAAAAAAAACAGTGATAATTCCATCTAAATGAATTACAGCACCACCGAATCATACTACAGTTGCTTATTTTTATCCGTGCGCAACAATCATAAACATTGAACCACAGATCACCTAACTCAAAAGGAAAAGAAATATCTTTCGACAAACAGTTCCATGAGAAATGTAAGGGTAAGAAAAATACCAAAGCTACAAATTAACAGAAATGCAGTAAGCCATTGGACACTATATAGTCAATCCACATAATCCTCCCCAACAGGCCTTCCTCAAATACATGGCATATGGTAATCTGATTTACAATTTATCATTTCTATAGATCAAATGGCCTAGAACAATTAAATTTATAGAAAATTCTTCACCAAGACCCAAAGTCAAGGCAACAAAAGTCCAACTTTAATCCATTTTAGAAGTGTTAATTTCTTACTAGGCTAATTTATGTTCCTGAATAGCGCTGCCATACATATTCAGGATTGCAATAATAAAGAAAACAGATCCATCATTGGCAATGAGCAAAATATTACAATCCTTTTAATCAAGGTAAATGACTATACAAACGTCGGTCAACCGAGAATAACACGAGTTTATGGCTTGATATTCAAGGAAAGGCAAATTAAATATTTTAAAAAAAAATGAAAAAGCCAGATGAAGGAAGTGGAGAATCTACTATGAAAAGCAAAAAGCAACCTTCAAGTCCTGAAATGAAACCACCAGAATTAGAACCTTCAGCATCCAGTCAAAACCCAAAAAAAAATCCAATCTTTAATCCAATCAAAAAATTCCCATGAGCAAATAAAAGCTACAAGAATCGATTGGAGTTAACCCAAAAACAACCAAATAAGAGAAACCCAATTGATAAAAATAAGCTCAAAGTACCTTATTCTTCTCAATTTTCTTAACGGCAACACGATCTCCATTGGCCTTGTCGGTGGCAACATAGGTGTAACCAAATTGACCATGTCCAAGCAATTTACCGATCGTATATCTCCCATCAAAATCTTTATCATATCCAAAATCCGTACGTTTGCCACATGGGATCACCCCACTTTGCCTTCTAGAATTGGTCTTCTGGTGTTGCTTGGTCTTGAGCTGCTGGTAATTCTTAGCACGTTCTTGATGTTGATGTTGGTGTTTGTGGGTGGTATCGTTTCTAGCATGATAATTGCGATGTCGTTTTGCTTCTTCTTTATTTGCGTTTCGACGATGATGATGATTAGCGTTGTTATTGTTGTTACTGCTGCTGTTAGAGCCACTTACTTTGGTCGTGGAGACACAGATACCCATGTTTTGTAATTACAAATTGTGGGATGGAGTTAAAGAGATATCGAAATGTTTAGAGAGACAAAGCAGCAGCCCATCACACTTTTATTAAATAGTAATAATAATTGAATACATGTGTTGATGCAGCTTTTCCTGCGTGCGCTCAGCAGTCTTGAACCTTCTAACAAGATCTCCAAACAGCTGGCAGGGACTGTTCGAACCTTCGCTGTCGCGGTTTCAAACAGTACCTCGATCCTTCTGCTCGCGACAAGATAGATCTCGAGCAGGATAGCCTCCTTCGTCCTGTTCCGCTGTCTTCTTCAGAACAGTGATCTCCCGGACCTGTACTCACAGAAAACCGGGTTAGGGGTCGCCGGGCGTGTCCCGGCGAAAACCCTCCGACGCTCAAGTCGATGTCGGGTTTCTCTTTTTGGTATCTCCTTAGTGAGGGAGACCAGAAAAATGAAAGGGTATTATTTCGCCCTTTTGGATAAGTATGGTGTTTTTCGGAGAATCAAATGAGCGAAATTAGAAAAGAAGAACTCGCTTTAGCTACGGATCCTTTGTCAATGAAAATTGCTAACCCTCGTGTGTCAAAGGATCCAACCTTTACGTGAATTAAAAGTCCAACCCTATAACGTTCCCTTCGCTTCCTTTTATACTCCATTTTTCCCGCTCTTTTCCTTTCCAGTCATGCACTCCACGCTAGTGGTATCCGGGTCCCTCGCGATAGGGTTTAGTGGAATATTCCCAGGGATGAGCTACTGTCCCTTAACCCGATTCACGTGGCGGATCACCATGTCGAGCAAGTGCGCTAGGGATTATGACACCTGGAGGCATGTCTTGGCCACCGCAGCATGATATCCCACTACACCATGTGGGACCACAGTCGAGATATCAAAGGTGTCTTGGGGATCTTTGAGAAAGCGGGTCGGTTGCCACGGGTCGGGTCTTGCCGGTGTACTCGTGGATCTCTGCGGCGGAGAGATGTGCTCGGCTCTCGACGCTTAACGGCTTTGACACGATAGGCGACCTCGGCGGGCGAGGATTGCTAGCTCGACCTTGACCGGCTTTACGAGGCGACCTCGGCGGGCAGAGTGCTCGGGTCTCGGGCGCTACTGAGTTCCCGAGCTTGACTAACTTTGACCTTCCTCGATGATCTCGGCGGTTATGCTGCTCGGAGCTCGACCTTGGCTAGCTTTGGCGACGACTTACGCTCGAGCTGAGGTCGTCTTGAGGTCTCTTACTCGGTGGAAGGGCTTGAGGGCTGTCGATATTTTACCGAACACGGTCCCAGGTTTCTAGTCTTTTGAGTGAGCGAGACAAGGCTGAAACTTCGATAATGATGGGCGAACTCGCGGCCTTTTACGCTTCAGCGTTCTTCTTGCTCGGGCGGTGGTTGGGTCGTGCGTGCTTGACCGGCGTCTTCGATAACACTCCTGCTACGGTCTTGATTGGCTAGGGTGTCAGTCTGCTTATTACTCACTGCTCGGGACTGCGATTGGCCAAGGTGTCTTAGTTGTAACTCCTGCTCGGATCCTTGCGAACTTACGCTCGGGCTGCGATTAGCAGGAGGTTGATGAGATTCTTGCTCGGGCACTTTAATTGACCGAGCATGGCGCAGTCCGCTTAATACTTAGGCTTTGGGGACTTCGGCCAGGAGTTCTTTTGATCTTACGCGGACTGCTTATTGACCGAGCTTCTTGGTACTCCTGCTCGGGCTGCGATTGACCAGCGTGGCCGTCCGTTGGGACTTACGGCGAGTTCTTGCGATCTTACGCGGGACTGCTATTGACCCGAGCTTGCTTGGTACTCACTGCTCGGGCTGCAATTGACCAGCGTGTGCCGTCCGTTGGGACTTACAGCCAGGAGTTCTTCGATCTTACGCGGGACTGCGATTGACCGAGGCTTCTTTGGTACTCCTGCTCGAGCTGCGATTGACCCAGCGTGTACCGTCCGTTAGGACTTACGGCGAGGAGTTCTTCGATCTTACGCCGGGCTGCAGTTGACCCGAGCTTCTTGGTACTCCTGCTCGGGCTGCAATTGACCAGCGTGTGCCGTCCGTTGGGACTTCGGCGAGAGTTCTTGCGATCTTCTTCCGGGACTGCAGTTGACCCGAGCTTCTTGGTACTCTGCTCGGACTGCAATTGACCAGCGTGTGCCGTCCGTTGGGACTTCGGCAGAGTTCTTCGATCTTACGCCGGACTGCAATTGACCGAGGCTTCTTTGGTACTCCTGCTCGGGCCTTTTAATTGGCCGGAGCGTCTTAGCGATTCTCTACTCACTGCTCGGGCTGCAATTGACCCGGCGTCTTATTATACTCCTGCTCGGGCTGCCATTGACCGAGCATGGCGCAGTCCGCTCTAAGACTTAGGCTTTGGGGACTTATGGCCAAGTAGTTCTTCTCGAACTTCTCTGCTCGGGCCTTTTAATTGGCCAAAGCGTCTTCTGTTCTCTACTCCTGCTCGGACTGTAATTGACCGGCGTCTTACGTTGTAACTTCGTACTCGGGCTGCGATTGACCTGGCGTGGCAGTCGCTCTAATGAGTTAGGCTTTGGGACTTCATCTTTGAGGAGTTCTTCTTCACTCGGGCCTTTTAATTGACCGAGGTCTTCTTGTTCTCTACTCACTGCTCGGGCTGCAATTGACCCAGCGTCTTCATTATACTCACTGCTCGGGCTGCAATTGACCCGAGCATGGCGCAATCCACTTTAAGACTTAGGCTTTGGGGACTTATGGCCAGGAGTTCTTCTCGAACTTCTCCTGCTCGGGCACTTTTAATTGGCCGGAGCGTCTTCTTGTTCTCTACTCCTGCTCGGGCTGCAATTGACCCAGCGTCTTACGTTGTAACTCCTGCTCGGGACTGCGATTGACCCAGCGTGGCACGTCACCCTAATGAGTTAGGCTTTGGGACTTCATCTTGAGAGTTCTTCTCGAGCCTTTTAATTGACCGAGGTCTTCGATAATCTTCTTTGCTACGGTTTTCAATTAACCTGAGCTTGGCACAGTCACGCTAATGAGTTAGGCTTTGGGACTTCATGCTGAGGAGTTCTTCTCGAGCCTTTTAATTGACCGAGGTCTTCGATGATACTCACTGCTCTGGTTTTCAATTAACTTGGAGCTTGGCACGATCCGCCTTAATGAGTTGGGCTTTGGGACTTCATGCTGAGGAGTTCTTCTCGAGCACTTTTAATTGACTCGAGATCTTCGATGATACTCCCTGCTCGGTTTACAATTAACTTGAAGCTTGGCACCGTCCCGCCTAATGAGTTAGGCTTTGGGACTTCATGCCGAGGAGTTCTTCTGCTTCTGTTCTTCATTTTGAACTTACATTATAAATGTTTTTCTTATTCTTACATACATTCATACTTTTACATATCCCATCTTGGGACGAAATCTTACATTAGCATTTTATAATACAAGGGACTTCACGGAAATACTTCCTCGAGAGTCGATGCGTTCCACGGCCTCTTGACTTCTCGTCCGTCTGGATGAGCCAGCCGGTACGCTCCTGGTCCTGCTAATTCCTCAGTTTTGCAGCCTTTTCCTCTTCGATTTCCATATCCAGTTTCACTTACTCATACGCATCCGAATATGAACGGATCAAAGGACTCCGCAGGTTATACCATGGTCTCCCCATCCGGATCCCATCCTTCAATCCTCTCAGAGCTTGGGGATGGTTGAACGCACCAAGATCTAGGACCGATCTATGGTATCTCTTGATAAACTCCCGGAGGGACTCTCCTTCCTTCTGCCTCACTTCTGCCAGCTCCATCATGTCATCCTCAGGGATCACCGAGCCCCGAAATTGCTCTGCGAACTCCCTGCACATCTGTTCAAAGCTCAAAATGCTTCATCGTGGGAGTCTACTGGTACCATTCTCTCGCTCTTCCCTCAGTGTGAGTGGGAAGGCCCCGCACTTCAGATCGACGATGGCCCCGCACCCTGTCATGTCATTGAACCGTTCTACGTGCACCAATGGATCACTTTTTCCCGAAAATTTCAGATCCGGAAGCGAAGTCACGTGGGATCGTGACACCTATGATTTCCGTGAGAGTAGAGATTCGTTGTCCAACGATTATCCGCCACTTGGACTCTTTCCGCTCCCAAGATCTTCCACAACTTGCGCCAACCTCGCGACCTCTCCTTCCAACTCCTCCGCACGAGAGGTCGAGTGTATCCTGCAAATGCTCGACGAGATCCCTTTCCTCCATGTTTGTTTCTTCTCTCACCGCAACATTTGGTGCCCTAGGTCTCTGGGCTTCATCTCCCGCGATTCTCCCAAACATGAGCATTCCTCACTGGGCTCCGGACATCGTTACACGATTTTTTCTCGTTCCTCCCCGAATTCTTGTAATGGGAGGTCGAGTATCCATCTGCTTTTCCATCCGATCCATTCTTTCCTCGGATCTCCCTGCTCGGGCCTCATTGGCCACTTCTCTCAAAGTTATCGATTCTTCCGGACTTACTTCTCTTACTGCTTCCCTCATCGCTGCGCTGTGTCTTCAATGTATCAGAAATCGGGCTTTTGTGCCGATCCCCACGACTGGCGCCAAAATGTTGATGCAGCTTTTCCGCGTGCCTCAACAAGTGTTTCGAACCTTCCAACAGTGCCTCCAAACAGCTCGAGCGGGATCTGTTCGAACCTTCGCTCAGCGGTTTCAAACAGTACCTCGATCCTTCTGCTCGCGACAAGCTAGATCTCGAGCAGGATAGCCTCCTTCGTCCTGCTCACTGCCTTCTTCGTAACGGTGATCTCCGAACTCGTACTCACGTAAAACCGGGTCGGGTCGCCGGGCGTGTCCGCTGAAACCCTCCGACGCCAAGTCAAGATCGGGTTTCTTTTTGGTATCTCCTTAGTGAGGGAGACCAAAAATGAAAGGGTATTATTTCGCCCCTTTTGGATAAGTATGGTGTTTTTCGGAGAATCAAATGAGGGAGATTAGAAAGGAAGAACCTGCTTTAGCTTATAGATCCTTTGTCAATGAAAATTGCTAACCCCTTGTGTGTCAAAGGATCCAACCTTTCTGTGAATTAAAAAGTCCAACCCTTGTAACGTTCCCCTTCGTTTCCTTTTATACTCCATTTTTCCCGCTCTTTTCCTTTCCAGTCGTGCACTCCCACGCTAGTGGTATCTCGGGTCCCTCCGACACTGGGTTTAGTGGAATATTCCCTGGGATGAGCGTACGTCCCTTAACCCGATTCACGTGGCGGATCACCATGCCGGCAAGTGCGCTAGGGATTATGACACCTGGAGGCATGTGCTTAGCCACCGCAACGATGATCTCCACTACACCATGTGGGACCCCGGTCGATATCAAAGGTGTGCCGGGATGCTCGAGAAAACGGCCTGGTTGCCTGGCCTGGTCTTGCCCACTAGTACTCGTGGATCTCTGCGAGCGGGAGAGATGTGCTCGGCCTCGACCTTAACCAGCTTTGACCGATGGACGACCTCGAGCGGCACAAGGATTGCTTAGCTCGACCTTGACCAGCCTTTGACTCGAGAGGCGACCTCGAGCGGGCAAGGAGTGCTTGGTCTCGGCCGCCTCGAGTTCCCCGAGCTTGACTAACTTTGACCTTCCTCGATGATCTCGAGCAGATTATGCAGCTTCGAGCTCGACCTTGACCGCTTTGACGACCGACTCGCTCGAACTAGGTCTGTCTTCGAGGTCTCTTACTCGAACCGAAGGGCTTGAGGGCTGTCTGATATTTTACCCAAACAACATGAATACTGTGAGAGAAAGAGGGGAAGGGAGGAGGAAAAAGGAAAGAAAGGGAGATCAATTTTGGAGAAGGAGATGGTAGTGGTCAAAGGAGACTTTTTATTTTTTTGAGAGAGAGATGAACGACGATGATTCAACGCTCTTTTTGTTCAATTTTTGTGGTTTTTTCTCTTTTAATGGAAAAGCTAGTTTTATTTTTTATTAATTTACTTTTTTTATTGGTTTTATTAATTTACTGGAAAATATAAAATAAAACATGTTAGTAATAGCATAATCGCAGCTGTCATAGCTTCTGATCATATGCGGTTTGTATATTTTGTTTAGAGCTATTTTCACTGACAAGTGCAAGTATTTCCTTTCTTATTGTGGTAATTAATATTTAAATAATTAATAGAATAATAGTATAGTTATAAATTTTTATATAAATTAATTGAATTAAAATTTTTTTAATTTATATAATTTTGTTTTTATTATTTTATACTTTTATTTAATTAATAAATTAATGTGAAATTAGTTTTTATAAAATAAATTTATATAATAATTTATATCTGTATTATAACTAATTAATATTGAACAAAAAATATAAACTTTTCATATGATACGTAGGCCGGTTTATGGAGTGGTTGGGCATTGTAAATCTCATTAGTAATGTTTTGTATAATTTTGGATTTTTCCATTGAGTTTTTGATGATCTCATCTCATGTACAACTGGTCCAAATACAGCTGTAATTCTCTTTTCTTTGTCAGTTAATAACTTTATAGTGAAAAGTAACCCTCAACACTTGAATGTTTGGTGCCTACTATATTTGTCATGATATTGTGTCAATATTGTTTCGTATTGTGATGTTAATTAACATTTTACAAGAAGATCACATCTGTTAAAAGATATTTCCCTTCAACAAGATTTTATTTGGTGAGTGTTTTCAGGCTCTCTCAACAGATACTTCAGAAACTTGATGATTAAAATAGATGTACTATAAAAACTTAAAACTTAACATAAGAGTTTTAATATTGTAGCAACTGTAGTCAATTGAAATCCATTCAAGTCTGGACTGGTTTAGTATAGCTTTATATGTCTAGCAGAGGTTTTGAGCTCTAATGATGATGCAGAATAAATATTTCAGATTGTGTTTTTAATTATATTCTATATCTTATCTCAGCAAAAGCATATGCTTCCGTGTCTTACTCTGTTATTGATAAAGCAAACTTCCATTTTTCCTATTCTACGCTGAGGAATATGCTTATTTGCTTTAGTCAGCTAGTAGTTTGTTTAATGCCTTCCAAAACTAGAGGAAGTTTGCAAGGTTCATTGGATATCTAAATGGTTTTGTGCCATATACTTTTGAAAACAACTAATTTCAGTATTGTACTATTAATTGTAGACAAATGTTCGGAGTTTTACATAACTGTTATCTCTAACAGGAACAATGTGGTTACATGGTGTTTCATATATATATATATATATATATATATGTTTTTGCAGATGTGGAATAATGGCCGTAGAATAGGGAAAAAACGGCATCAGATTTCTAGACACTCTCATCAACACCTCAAGCTGGTGGAATTACATGGGTTTAACGGGCGTGAAATTGATTTTGAACTTGCATTTTATGTATTTGAAAATGCAACTGTACTTGAAAAGATGATCGTTAAACCTTTCAGTTCTATGAAGAAAATAACACTTGAAGATTGTACCAAAATGCTAAGAGCTAAGTTGCCTCGAGGTGTTGAACTTGTAGTAGGTTCGTGTGATTTTTAAGCTCCAATTTTTGTTGATTTGAATGTTAACACACTAGCAATAACCATTACCTATGCTTAATATGAAGCTTTTGAGTCTAACAGGTGTGTGTTTCGGTATTGATGGTAATAGTATATCAACAAATGTACTGAGGTATGTTGAGCTGAATTCCTGTTTTGTTTGGGATGTTCAGTTCAGGAATCAACAAGGGTTTGGTTTAAATTTCTACTTTTCAAGAGTTCAGTTTTTAGTACAGTATGTGCTAATGAAGCTTGATTTGGCATGGGATGAGACACCTAACGAACATGTGCTAAATCTATCAGTTTGAGAGATTTCCTCGGAATCAAAGGCTAAGGCCCAAGTACAAACTCATTTTTGGTAGGTGCGTTCAGGCCCAGAAAGAGTACATAGAGCCCCAAGAATTCCCAAATTCAGAAAAAGTATAATGGTAAATCAGTAATTAAAGACCAAAACAAGGGCAAAGTTCAAGCAATTCAACCCTTTCCCCCTCTCCCAGCGAGTTTCAAATCAAAATTACTTCCCGTTACAAGCAACTGTCGAATATAGATCTCATTTTTTGCAGCACTGTCCTTTCACTGTTTCACGATCACGAAATGAACCCACCTTCAAAATCATCATCATCATCTTTAAAATCAACAAAATCCCTAAACAGAAACTGCTCTAAAAAGATTGAACAAAGAACAAAGAAGCAGCAGCAATGCTCTAGAAACCCTTTGCAAAATCTTAACGCCACCATTATCAATAACAGCAGCAGCAGCAACGCTAGTTGCAGCACCAGCACCAGCAGCATTGAAGCTCCAAAGGGTTGTCTCAGGTTCTTTCTGTCTCACTCTTCTTCTTCGAATTTAAAAACCCCTTTGATTGATCGGCCCATAAAAATCAAAACTTTAGCTAAAACCACCCCAAAATCTGCTCCCAGTCTGTCAAAACCATCGAAACGCAGCATTTTACAGAAACCCAGTTTGGGGAAAGGGGACAAAGTAAAGAAAGATAGTACCTTTTCGTACCGGTGGCAGTCTGGGAAGAATCCCAGTTCGAGATATGTATCAAAGTGTAAAATTTCTTCGGTTTTGGATACCAGTGGCAGTCCTGTAAATAAAGTGACTTCTGGGTCGGAGGCTAGGTTTTGTGATGGTAATGTTGTGGATTTGACTCCTTTGAGTAAGATAGCAACTGGGCCAGGCTTAGATATTGCAGCATACAAAAAGGTTATTGTTGGTGATGATGTTGTGGATGTTGAGAAGTTGTCAAATGGCAGTGGTAGCAAAAATAAAACACCTCCTATTCAGGCCTCAGTGTCTCCAGAAATACATGCACAGTCTGGCTCATCTGTAACGGCAACAAGTAGGACACCTGCTTGTTACGGTGCTGGCCATGTTGTGTCTGGGATTACTGACAAGAGGAAATGTAAGCCTAGAGGGTTATTGACTGTAGGTGATAACAATGTGCTAGACTTTGGTTCTGCCAAGGCTGTTGATAGTTTTGAAAAAAGTGAAGTTGATAGTTTTGAAAAAAGTGAAGGGAATGACAAAGAAAATATTGCTGGAGTTGTTGATAACTCTAGAAGGGTCTCTGTTGTGCCTTTACCTGCTGAGGCTTGCATGCATTGGCTTTTGTCTCCTTGTAATGAGGAGGATGAGGAGCAAAAGGGAAATACTGAAAATGGATCGTGTCAATTTCAGATTCATTCACCCTCTTCAAGTTTATCCGGAGATGAGTTTAGTTTGGATTTGTGTAATAATATCAGTAATAGGAGGGTATCTATTATTGCTAGGAGGAGAGAGAGGAGTAATTCTTTGAGTTCTCCTTGTGGTGTTCCTGAATCTCAAGAAATTTCGGGTACTTTTCATAATAATTTGGTTATTTCATCTTCGCCCAGCTGTACTCCTAATTGCAGGGCTGCTGATTTGGAAGATGAGAAGAAGGGTCGTTATGATTTTAATGCAGAAAATTCTCCATTCTCCATGGATACATTGGGAAGTGGAAATGTTATTCAAACCCCACAATCTGACTCAAGCCCAGATAGACATGCAGGCTTGTCATGGTTAAAATCAGAAGCTTGTAAAATCATCAATTTAATTTTGAAAGTGATTCGCTCACTGAATATCTTCAGAGGGCAAGTCTGTCTTCCAAGGGTTATGAATCGATATGGGATCCGACCAGTTCGAGTTTTCAGTTTGATTGTGTGATGTCACCTTCCAACTCTGTTGATTTTTCCCAATATCAGAAAGTTTTAGATGACCGAGATTCTTGGATGTCTACTTCCACTTTAGGGTATGTGTCACAATCCCAGATGAGGATATCGTGGAGGGAAGGGCTGATGAGTCGGATTTTTGAGATGGATGAGTTTGATAGTTGCAGATACTTATCAGATGAAGAGGAAGATGTTGGTGGTTGTGACAATGACCTGTTAAAATCCTGTCAGAATCCTAAGCTCAATGCTGATGAGCAGAATTATGAGATTCTGAAAAATGATTTCGGGTCAACTGAAGATGTAGATACCAAAATTGGAGTTAAAGAAAAAGGTGAAGGAAGAGTTCCTTCTCAACTTACATGTTCGTGTGCAGAGTCAATAAGCACTGATGGTGGTGGCTTGGCAGCTTCAGGGGATTCAGATTGGACTCTATGCTATAAGAACCACTTGTTTCAAGTATGATTTTTTTTTTTCTTCTGCATTTGCCTTTAATCATTCAAAACATTAAAGCACTTGTAGCTAACTTTAATCCTGAAGTGGTTATTCTTGGTGGTGATGTTGAGTCATTACTTAAATGCCACTAATGTATTCTATTTGTTCCATTAGTTGTATTTTCAATTGCTCTTTTTGTCGGCTAAATTCATTTATGATGTTTTCTTTTTTCATACATTGTGAATACTTTCTGAAATTTCTTTAGCATTGCACTTGAAAATATTGGAAAGCTTTCACTGATGATTTGGAATTGCTGGACAAACTTTGCTGGTATCTGGAAGAGACAGGGGGCAAACATTTATAACTATAACATTTTGACTAATATCATTGATAAGAGTGACTTGGCTATTAATAAGCACCAAATTTTGGTGCTTTTTTTTGGGAAGGAAATGATACAACGTCTTTGTTTTCCAGAAATGCCAGATTCGAAAGACTCAAGAATAAAAAGAGTCTAATTTTCCGATAGCTCCCTACTGCTATTTATTTATTTTGTCCGCATCTCCATTCATGACAATTTTAGATGTTCACATATTATGACTGTTCTGGATTTTGACTTATCACAGACACCAAGGGAATATGAAAAATGGGACTGGAAAATTCTGCATTTTGACTACAATTTGAACGGAGTGGTAGTCATGGACATAACTAAGGCAATGAGAGAGTTTAGAGAAAGGGATCAATGTAAGTGGTAAAACAATATGCTTTCTTCTTTGAGTATATGTTCTGGTAATCTTGAAAGAACAGAATTGCTAGTGACAGATTTTAGGGTGCTTGACATGGCTTCCATATTGAGCTTACATAATCATCTAGAGTCAGGCTGGTGTCCAAGGACTCGGACATATTGTTGAAACATGGTATAGACCTTTGAGAAGTTCTTCGATATGGGACATAGACCATGAAACTACGCTTTGAAGAAGATGTAGCAGAACAGCAGAACATAGAGTTGGGCCAGAAACGGCAGTTACTTAGCATAGCTTAAACTATGATGGAATTCGTAGAAAATGGAAATGAGAGATCAAACTTATGAAAGAATCAAACTTATGAGAGATCAAACTCTGAAGTATGCTTGGAAGTATTTTTGTACCATAAATTCTGTTGTTAAATAGTTCAGGATATCTAACATGATCCTTTCATAGTGATTAGTATAAGAAGCCAAAAAGTGTTTCTTCGAAGAATTATTTGGGAGTACTTTGGATAAACACATGATAGTGTGCAATCACATTTGTGAGTCATAACTTATGGTGTTGAACTTTTGTTTAGATGAGATTATAATCCAGGTTTAAGCACTAGTATAAACTATGCTAAAATATTGAACAAAGAGAGCTTATATATACATCTCTTAGATATTCGATGCTGTCACAGTGATAGGCCAATGATGATGCTTGCCCAGTGGATGCTGGGACATCTGCACCTAATCAAATGTACGCGATCTTGACTTGGCAATTGAGTTTCATTGACATTATCTTGATTTGAGTTGTTGCCATGTCACTTTTGTATCTTAGATTGACACTACAAGTTACAGATAACTTTCTTATATAACCCTGATACTTTCCCTCCTTGTTTTGACAAATTCCAAGCAGAATATGATATGAAGGCAGTTTTACTGTTGAAACAATTGGGAAAAAAAAAAAATCCATGTACTGAAGAGTTTACATCTGGTGTTGCTGTTAGAATTTTATAAAATCAAAGCGTTCGCATCTCAAAACCACTCATTGTTAGCTTGAGCGGTAAGCCACTTACCTTCGCACACATTCAAGCCTGCTCATGTACACGTGGGAGAAGATTTTCTTCCCAATTTTTATTTTTTGGTTTTTCAACCCGTTCCCGCAAAAAGAAAACATACGATTGTATTGTTGCAAAACAACGGCGGATTTTTGAAGTTGATATGTTTTAAAGGTTGATATCAGCAACTAAGAATTTTCAAATATATCAATTTCTTTATCTATTGTGAGCTAAGGATAGCTTATAGTAAAATATTCTTGAAGACTTTCATGCATTGGCTACACATCAAATGAATAGAAGGTCAGTATCAATTTGTCACGCTTCTCATTTTATTAGTATAAAACCTTCAAAAATGATTAAAAACAAGAGAGGTTAGGACACACGCTTGATTGAAATTTATCAAATATTCTACCGAAAAATGCCAGCTTCGTTTAAAATGAACTGTATCGAAAATAGTTGGTGCATTAAGCACCTAATTTAGTCGGCTATGATTGTTATTACTCGAATAGAGACAAATGTTTTGATATAGTTAAATTCAGATGCAAAGCAACTTGAATTCTTGTTGCTCATTTTTAATTAAGTACAGCATAGGAACATAATGAAGGCTAGTGGTGTGGTATTATTATTACATATTTTAAGTTTGACGTGAAAGATTTTAATTCGTAGGCTAAGATTTTCTTCTTGAGCTCCATCAGAGCAAAAAATACAAGGTAGTGAACATAATATATTGAATGTTTCAGATATAACATAAAAGCTTCTAAATCTAATTTAAAATGGATTGAGATTTTCGTCCAATCAAAGCTTTCGTTTGATAGTGGTAGTTAATAAAGAATAGTGATAAAAGAATAGATCTTGATTACACATGACTAGTAATGTACATTTGTCGAATGATTCTTGATAGATTAAGTAAGCTTGAATTAAGAAATTAAGTACTTTAGTTTAGTTTTAATACACTTGAGTATTACAGTCATACCTCAAAATAAAAACTAGATGTTCATCTACTAATTACAATGGTTGTTTTCGTTACATTAACTATTTGTTACATGTACAGTCTCATATGCTAAATATTGTAAATAGAATGGTAACTGAAATAAGAAATTTGTGACCAAAAGGGAAACGTTGGCTACTAGATATGACTCCTTTGGGAAATTTTATTCCACAAGTAAATATTAGTTGATAAATTTTAGAAGTCATTTTGTGGCTGCGTTCAACCTCAGTGAAACGAAACAGAAATTCCCTGATTTCTCCTTGTTCAAGCCAATTAAGTTTCAACTTGGACTTTACAATGAAAGAAACCAACAATATTTCCCATAGGATTATTGATTAAAAGAATAGATATGATATTTTGAACTGACAAATGAGTTGACATTTACCCAACAAAGACCTAGTCAATACAAATAGAAGATATGCTTCTTTAATCTAATCTAATTCATAGTCTCCAATCTTTTGCGTGTTAAACATGTCTGCACTATATATTTTGTAATCAATATATATGTACACATCTGTATATTTTAAGTGATAATTTTGAAATTACACAATGTCAATTATTTAACAAAAATTAGATATTGCACTATATTTAAGTAATATTGTCATACTTTTCAGGCTAGAATTTAACACTATTAAACTGTTCGACAATACTATCTAGCCTCAAATTTATATATCAGTTTATGCAGATATTTGCATTGGAGGTTTGGTATGTGGCATGCTGATGTAGATTACAGATAGGTTCCATGTGCTATAGGCTAAAAATAATAATGGAGTTTATTGTGAGTGGTTAATTATTGTTTATCAATTTATTCTTTGTTGATCTTCTAGCTAGGAAAATGTTTGCTTCTGCGTGTACAAACTAATAATGTGGTCACTTTTGGGCCCCTATGTCACTATTGTCTTAATTATCCAATAATTTGCACAAGCTACACATCAGTTTCTGAAAATAAAAAGGATTCCGGAAGCTGCAATGCATTGATATGTATAATGACAATGATGTCCCTACGATCATATTAATTTTGAGTTCTTTTACTATTACACCTTTGTTGTCAACCAATTTTGATGTATTTTTCATAAGGTATGAAAGATTTTGTATCCTAACCCTTCAACATACAATAATATGTTAAAATTAAAAAAATATAAATATTTCAGTTTAAGATTTTGAACTTTGTTGATTCTGAGAAAATTATTAAGTCACTTGATTTAATAATATAATGTGATTATATTATTAATTCATATGTCTTAATAGCTTTATGAGATTTTAATAAAATTCAGAATCTTGGTTTAAATAAATATTTTTATATATATATAATCATCTTTATGTATATATATTTATTTTTTTAATACAGATATATTATTAAATCATGCGATTTAATAGTGCGTTTGCATTAATTTTATTAAATAATACGGTTTAATAATATGTCTGTATAGAAAATAATAATAAGGACGCTGCAGGAGAGAATGATATATATATATATATAGTAAGGATTTAAATAATAAAAAGTATTAGGGACTTATGTGTCATTATTCCTAAGGTATTCAATGTGGAACTTTGATTTATTTCTCTAATAAAGTCAATAAAACAACAAGACGTGTCGAAGACTTTAAAGCTGTGGAAAGTATATGTCATTCTCATAACACTACCAAATCCAATGAACCCACAAGCCTCCTTCCATTTCTCTTCTCATTCAAATACTTAGATTCTTCTGTTTATTTTCCTTAATCAAAGAGAAAAATTTAAGTTCCATGGACGGACTAATCCCAATGGTGTTCAAGGCAATCAAGAAGAACAAAACTCGCCGGCAATACGAGTGTCTTTCGTCGGGGGCAGCTCAAAGTTACAACACAGCAGACTTCAATAGTAATATTGGTCATCAAAATTCTATGCATGCGACACATTCAGATGAGAAAATGGAGCAGAGCCACGGTCACCGGCGGCATAAGTCTGTTGGAGACTGTTACGTCGGGTACTCATCGGCGAATGGTGGTGGTTTTGGCGGCGGTGGCGGTTCTCCTCCTCCAAGGGCAAATCAACTTGTGAGGTTCAGTAGTCACCGAATGTTCTCATGTGTAACAGGTGCAAGCTGAATAATTTGGTTAATAATTACTGAAAAATGAATGTTATAAGATTCTGTATTCTTTTTCATGTTTTGATTTTGCTTTAGGTTAGTTGAGAATTAGGATATACATATATATATATACATTTGATATATTTTGATAATGTTGTTTTTGATTAATTCTTTGATTTCCAAAAGTTTTTGTAATTAATAAAGGCTACTAAGGTAGTCTATTATATGTGAACAAAATTATTGTACAGCTAGCTTAATTGAATTTGATGCAAGAGCTTGCATTATTATGTCAAATTTGGAGCCTATCGTTTAATAGAGCGTGTAAATGGAATCTTCAGAAGTTCAGTGGGCTGTCGTTTTCCAATTTTTATTTTTTTGGGATCTGAAAAATAATTGGGGCAAAGGACAGTTACTTTAATTGATTAACTTCTTTTTAGTGATTAAAAAAACATGTTAAAATGGTTCAGTTTATTCTTGTTTTTGCAGCGACGCATCAAGCCATCATTGAATGGGCAGTAGTTTAATAAGACCAAGTGCCTCATTCAAGAGATTTTTTTGTGTAATTAGCTCGGAGAAAAAATAATCTACTAACCATAAAATTGACAACCTTATTAGCCAGCAATTTTTCTTTTCATAAAATTAGTCATCAAAATTACCATGGAGTTAAAAGTAAAAAGGAAGTTCTTCTAGTGATTTTAATTAATTTTGTATCGAGGCCCAATTTGGATGTTACTGTTTTAGCAATTGTATTGATTTTCTTTTTAATTGAAAAAATTGATGAGCTAAAATGCACACAATGTAATATAATTAATTACACAAGAAACTTGGGAATAAGAGAGAAATAGAAGATGAAAAAAGAACTTTATTTGTTAAAAAATGTTACATCAATTAGTTCATTAATTAACCAATATATTCAACACTATTGACCAATGAAAAAGAGCCTCAACTTCTAGATATTAAAATGATGCAAGGAAATAAAGCCACTTCAAATGCTCGTCCCAATATATATATATATATATATATTACCTTTATAATAACTCTATGATCCCGTTTATATTATAAAATGATAATTTTCTAAAATTAAAAAATATATTTTGTTATGATTTTTTAAATAAAATATAAGTTTATTGTTACTTTTTTTTTCATTTTTTCTTGAAATTTAGATATAGTTGGATCTTATTTCTAAATTTACTTATTATTTCTAGAAGTTCTGGGGTTGAACTATGAAATTACAAAAGTTTTAAATTTTTTTGGTTGATTTAATATGTATTTAGTGGATTATTTCATTTTTAAGTAATTAGACCTGTAATATACAATGATTTATTAGTTGATAAAATAAATTAATAGATTTCATATGGTCATAACATTATTAATTTATAGAGATTTTACTGTATAATACTTTTTCACAGCATCTGTCATGAACAATATGTTGAAATAATCTAGTTTTCTAGTCATACAGAAGCAAAAAATGTATATGTATTATACATAATACATACTAGTTAAGCTAAATTTTGACAGAATTTTAGTAGCATTTGGATCAAGAATTTTTTTAATTACTTGAATTATAATATAGCATATTTTCCCAAGTGGAGAATATTGACAAAACCTATTATTTGATTGATGTTTTAATTTATCAAGATTTTATTGTATTCTTACCCAAACTTCTCCAAAAGAAGCCGAATACCGGTCCTGATTATTTGTTTTATTAAAGCATGTTTTCAATAATAAAAATGCGGTGCTACTAATAGTAGTTATTTAGCATCATTAAGTTTGTCAATTTAAATTTATTGCGAAAAGAAGCAAAACCCCTTGTTGTTTAATTAAATTAATAAAAACTCTCGTGATATTTTAAAGCACATCCAAACTCTTCTAAGTGTCAACTGTTTGATGTTAGGAGTATGAATACATTTAATTATTTAATTAATTAAATAATTTTTAATCATAATTAATTAAAAATTAAATGCAAAATTATTAGAAAAATTAAGGAAATGATCAAATTTTTTTCAATAATTTCAAAACTTTTTCAAAATTAATTGAAAATTTATATGCAAAATAAATATACATATACTAATTTTTTGGAGAATAATAAATTGAGGGTATATGAAACAATAAAAATAGTGTATATATATTAATGTTTCATTTAATTTTTTAATAAAATATGCAAAATTTTTCAAAATTAATTAAAAAAATCATGACAATTCCTCTGCTTTTTTCCTAATTTTAAATTTAATTGTTTCAATTAATTATGATTAAAATTTATTCAATTAATTAAATAGCTAAAGACATCAATATTCTCAATATCAAATAACCATAAAAAAAAATAGTAAGATCAACAAAATATTTTAACATTCAGTGAGATTTAGAGGTGTTTTAAAACATAGGTTTTGAACAAAAGGGTGTTTCACTTTTTTTCCCCAAATTTATCTTAAATTCAGCTATTTGATTTACACATATATCATACACACCATCAAAATAAAGAGCCTTAATTTAAAGAATACAATAATAAAAAAAGGTAAAAGTGGCCGTTTAACCAAACTTGAGAGTCCGGCTCCAGGTGGTATGTTCCCATTAAAAAAAAAAAAATACTTTGGTCTTTTTAAATCAGTAAACATAGATAAATTAAGGTACAGTTATATGGTATAGAAAATTGAATAAATTTGGCCTTTAAATAATATTTCTTTGCCTATAAAATTATTTTTTAAAAAATATGCATGATATTCAAAAAAATTAAAAAATTCTAAATATTTGTTACAAATATTACAGGTCTAGCTAAAATAACCTAGTCTTTTGGGTAAACTATTTTGCATCATAGATTTAGTACCCCAGTCGTTTGTCTTTTAGTATAAGCCTTTGGATTGTGAAGAAAAGTATTTAACGGCTGAAATTTAACAATTGAAAAATTGGTCACCAACTGAAGGTATAGTACCAATAAAATGAAAGAAAAAAAGGTAAAGTTCATCTTTCTTGGCCCGTGGGCGAGGCTTGTGGACATTATTTCTTTGTATTGTTTTCATAAAGTTGTAATGAAATATTCAATCTTATTAAGTTGGGTTTTGATACAAAAAAACAAAGAATTCACTTAGAGAGTGAGTGGGTACAAAGCAGATTAAAGTTATTATAAGAAAAACTAGGGATTTGTTTGATGAATAAATTACACCATTACGCTAGTAGTTGTGGTCAGCTGCAGTCCTTTAGGTCAGAATACAACCATTTAAGGCGTGATGGAGTGAAGTGAGTAGAGATATTGTTGCAAAGTCCGTGGGTTAAGAGGTATATTTTGAGGTGATATATACTCGCAATTTCGTAACCAATTAGTTGTCAGTGACTGGCTTACGACAACATGAGATATGTGTTGATGATGAATATTCATGATTGGCTATTAATTTCTGTCCATGAGCATAATTATTTGATTGTAGTGGACGAGTTTCAATGAACAAGTAAAAATAGGCATACGATGTTATGTTTGGTTGTAAAATAGAACATAAGAATGTGTTATGTTATGAATATGAAAATATTAGTAATTTGTCAACTGATAGAAGGAAACTTCAAAAAATAGTTATGTTATGAATATGAAAACAATGGTCTGCTCGATGCGTCTGATCTATTAAAATTCTATCTGTAAAAATATAATTCGTGGATTAGTTAATTTGATTGAAAATTTGAAAATCTGTAGTCACTTGATTAATATGGATTTACTTTTGTATATCCACAAAAATCCACCAATTTTAAAAAAAATTTAAAATATATTTTTTAGTTAAACATATTTGGAATTTTGCGATTACTACTTATAAATAAATAGTTATGTTCAATTATTATATTAACACCATATTCTATCTTATCTAATAATAATATAAATTAATCAGATAATTAATTATACTAATATAACTTCCTAAACGGTTTGACAAATCCTAAGCTAAACATTTTTATCAGTGGTCACGTTCTTTATTTACATTGGTGCTCACTATTTACAAAGATAATGGATGAATTAATCTACGCACAAAATTTGGCAAGTTCACGTCTGATAATCTTTGACGAATCAATAGATGAGATTCAACATATTGCGACAGATAAATTTAACAACTAAACTTTAATTCAATTTATTTATTATTATTTCACTCTATATTGTTATTCTATTTTTTAAATATTTAATGAAGCTTTTTAGCATTTAATAGATTAGTATTTATTAATTATTTCCAAGAAATTGAATATTCTTTTGTTATTTATTTCAATTATGTATTTTTCGTTCACGTTCATAAACGAAATGCAATTTGGAGGTGAACATTTTCATACATTATCTAACCTCTCAAGTTTTATTTTTCATATATTGCTCTAAAAACTTTATATATTCTTCTTTTTTGGTGTGTGTTATATTTTTAAAATTTTTAATATATTATTCTATCTTTATTTAAACAATTAATTTTTTTAAAATTTAATTCAATTTTGAATTTAATTTATAGTAAAATTATTTTTATATTACTTTTTTTTGTTGGATTGGACGGAATTTCAAATTTTTATTCCCCACAATCCTGCACTGAATATGGATTGATCATAGCTGCACTCAATCTCCAACGTATGGATTCGACTTGGATTGATTTCCACTAATTTGTCAATTAGTTTCGATTAAAATAGTAAGATTAACAAAAAAATTAACTCTCTAAGGGGTTTTAAAATACCATGGGAGTTTCGATTAGTTTAGTCAAACAACATGAAGATTTTACTCTCTCTTTTTTTTTTTTTTTTGTAATTTATATGAAATTCAGTTATTTAATTTATAAATAATTAAAGAATATAATAGTAAAAATAATAAGTGTAACCATTTAAGCAAACTTAAACTTGAGGGTTTAGGGTTCGTTCCCATTCATAAAATATATATCTTTTGGTCTTTTTAAACCAGTTAAGATAGAGAAAATAATTAACATTTTATGGCATAGAAAATTGAATAAATTTGGTCTTTCAATAATATTTCTTTGCGCATAAAATTATTAGCCTGGTTTTCCTTTTAAAAATATGCAAGATATTTAAAAAGAAAAAGAAATCAAAATATTGCTATAAAAATTTAAAGGTCTAGTCGTCCAGTGAATAAAAATCACTTGCGTTAATGAAAAGAAAATTGCTTTATGTAAATTTTTGCTTCTTATAAAGATTCTGTGAATCAATAGCAATTATTATTAATAAAAGATGAATTTAGAAATTAATTAATTAATCATTGTCAACACTCAGTAGAAATATTTTGCTGTTAATGAGCATCATGGGGGTTTACAAGTGCGAAAACAACTGTATACGTACATGTACACAGAGAATCTATAAAAACGGAATATTTGATTACACTACCATTGAATAAAAAAAAACAAATAAAACAAGACAAAAGCAATACAATTTGAAGACTGTTAATTCATAGGGATTGGATTTTTTATTTTTATTTTAAAAAAAAAACACTATAGAAGAAAGGACGAAACTAAGATTAGAAGGAGCTTACCCATGAAGCAAAAGCAAAAAACAATGCATGCAATACCATGAATATGTTTGTTGATGGTCATCTAACCATATAACCATTCAAATTCCAAAATGAAAAAGAAAATGATTAGATGACAATCAACAAACAAATTCAAAGCTGCAAAAAAAAAAAAAAAAAAAAACACAAAAGGTTACGATCATCTGCTCAAAACAATTGTGATAGAGCAAACTGAAAAATCTAGAAGAAAGAAAATATGAGAAGCCTAGATAAGTGTGGGGGAAAAAAGCATATGCTTTGGAATATTATTGTTGAAAAAAAGCATCTGCTCTCAGAATAAACCAATTCTTTAATTTGTGTCTCTGTCTGTGACTGATTGGTGAGAATGAGGGTTGGTGTGAATTAATTTTAGGTTTTTAACACCCAATTTCGAAGAGGAGAATTTTTTTCAACATTGTTTTGCTTTTGTGTTTTGACAACTGTTTTGGACAGCAAAGTGACATGTAGACAGAATTACAAGTGGTTTCTGTTTGTCAATTGGTCCCCTCCTTCGTGTCGTTTCCAAATTCTTATCTCTTAATGTGCGCTTCATATTCTTTGTTTTGTCAAACCCAATAGACAAATTTTTATTGTTTGACCTGAAAGGAGAGTGGGATCCTAAATCAAACTTTTCATTTACAGTCAAATTTAAGTAATAGGATGGGCTTGGTGCAGTGAATTATATTAACGGTAGTTTAGCTTGATTTTTAACTCCGACACCACAAAAATTTGTATGATCATGACACAAGTTAACGAATGACATGGTTATTACTGTTTATATCGGATTATTTTAAGTGTTTCTGACACGCGAACTTGTTTCTTGTGCGATTGACTAACATAAATGGGACTTGTTTCTTGAACTTGTTTCAAGTAAATTTTCTTGCTTGGAAAGATTCAAAGAATGAATCACTAGCAAAAATTAAAAATACAAGAAGAATTAGCAATTACAACAGTTATTGTTTTTAAGCAGTGAAAGCTGCCATCATAGCATCGCAGCATTTCAAAGTTGATGACATTAGTGAGCTCATCAATCCCATGGTGTCATTTTACCCACCGTCTAATCTGGTTAGACGAATGCAGAACCAGATCATAGTGCTAAAATTCTCATTTTACCTCAGCAAGTGTTGTGTATCATTGTTTGCATTTCTTCTCAAGATTTTCCGGGGACATCCCTGTTTCCTCCGCTAGTCACCATCATAACATTCACGGTTGAAGAAATGGGTAATTGATTGAGTACTCTCTAAGTCCAGCTTGATGGTGTGATTTGCCATGTTATTTTTGCTGATTGAATTAGTGCAAAACGGCCCTTTGTGCTGTACAAGAAGCAAAGTTCTCAAAAGTTAGAACAATCTCGAATAAATTACACTACTAAAATTTTTGATAAACACTATCTGCTATAATTTAGAAGTTATGTTAATACGATTTTGTATGATGAAAAATCTATTGTGTTTTTAATAATTTTATCAAAATTATTATTTAAAAATTATATTTACTACATGTTATTAATTTTGTCTTATAATTACAATTTTTTTTTATTACCAAAGGTATAACAACTTAATTCCAAATATAGTCCTATTAGTTTAAAGCTTTAGGTCAAGAAACCATTACAATGCTTGAAAATTGCAATCTTGAATCACAGTAAGTGAATGCTATGCATCAACATCAATTTCAAGTGCTCACAGGATTTGTGTGGTGAAGAACGTGGCTCAGAAGAAGTGCACCTACCAGTTTGCCTCGATTTGTTAACTCTCTCTTTAGATGCTTCTGCAATGTCCCTTTGCCACGAACATCTTCATTGCATAAGAATCTTCTCCTTTTCTCTTACCACTGAGCTGTTGGAAGACAAGCAACAAACATCAGTATCTGTTGCTATGCATCATTTTGAGGCATTGGCTTTACCAAATTCTGAATCAGTATATATTCCCACCGGATTTGTCTCAATCAGAAGCACTTGAATTGCTATCCTCAAACTCCTTTCACAAATTAACAGTTTCAGCTTTGTCAGCATAGCTTTGATGGTCTCAAATGCCAAAGCTGCCCTTATTCTTCTCCCTTTTCCCTCCACAAAATGCCATCAAATTTTGTTAAATTGGTGTTTTTTTTCCCATTTTTCATATTGCAATTCAAAGCAATAATGGTACATTTATGCATGCTGGTTTGGTAGCATTATTTTGATCTTCTTAATCTTAATTAAATTCTGTTTATATGCTATCACTTTCCAAATTTATGGGAATTACTTGATTTTATTATATAAATAATTATTAATTATATTTTAATTCAAATTAAGGTAGATTAGGGTTTAGTTCTTTATTGCATGAGCTACTTACAAACATATCTGCCAACGGGTGGGTCTGGAGTTGGCAGATAAGTCATAACTCTGTAGTGAGGAGTGAGAAACGAGGGAGTCCCTGCCCAGACCGGTCATATCAATCTGCAATTACAAACAATATTAATTTGACTAAGCTACAAAATTTCTTAAAAGTAATTAACACAATAAATTTTAAAAACAAAAAGAATATGTAAAATCTATAATTTTGAGCACAGAAAAGCGTAAGGGTAGCACTATATAATTACCTTTACAAACTACCACCGTACATTGGATGATATGTGCAAATGAAATAGAAAGTGACAAAGAAGCATTTTAAATTGAATTTAACTAAGGCATGCAGAGGATTAATTAAACAACATGGAGAATGAAAAGAGAATGTTGAAGTGGATTATAGGAATCGACTGACCTTGTTTTGTTGTTATAAAGAAGTCTCTACTCCGCTGAATCTGTATCGTCTATGAAAACCATGGGGATGTTGGCAATCTTGGACCACTCTTCTCCTTCGTCCCTTTTGTACTCTCTTCTTAGCTTTGGACAATTGAATACGGATAAGTTCAAAAGTGAGGGTGGCAGGCGACCAACCTTTGGAAGTGAGGTCAGATTTGGGCAATCTTGTATCGACAAATGTTCAAGAGAGGTGAGGCTTTGAATACCCATCGAAGAAGAAGAAAGGTTTTTCAATTTTTGGAATTCCACAATGATCAAGTGAACTAGAGAGGTGGGCAATATCATCCCCATCATCTTGTCTGGAAAACACACTGTTTCATCACATCGTTCAATCAAGAGCCATCTAAGAGAGGTAAGCCTGTGCAGCACTGATGGGAAAATAAAGCTAGGTTTTCAATTTCGATTAAAACGCTTTTTAGGATCGATCTCATCTGACGTATAAGAATTAAGTAATCTAGAAATTACATACCGTGATATTTTGAGAAGATGAGCAATTGAGAGTTGTAGATCAGCTTCGAAACAATCTTCAGAGTTATGATTCGAGTTTGATCAATATCTGGACGTGTGGGCGTCTGTTTCACCACTCTCCGATTGCAGTGGCTCCTCTTAGATGCCTTCTTTATTTTCTTAGAATCGCAGGGTTCTCTCTCTTCTCGATTTAAGAGTATAAAGCGCTTTTATAATATCTTGTGAAAAGCGCTAGTATGTTACGATTAGGAATTCTATTTAAAATAGAATTCATCTTAACTATCTCTCAAACTTACCAAAAGTGGAAGGAATGTATAATAATTAGGAGTCCACTGTAAAACATTACTGAGCTCCGATTCTGACTTTAATATAACATCTAGGCGTATAAATATTATAATTATAATTTTAAATACAATATCCGGGTTTTTACTTGCTTTTGGGTCAGAGTGATGGTGTTGTCGATTAAATGAAGTTAACTTAGGGGATCGTTTGGGAGCATCTGATAGTGGCTACTGATAATTAAACAAATATAATTATTTAATTCGAATTCTACTCCACTATAAGATTGGGCCGACCTCCATAATTGTATGCTTTCGAATATAATTACGCCCAAGCCACATTGATTTCTTTCTTTGCATGATCCTTTGTACCGCATCGTTAATTTAAATTGATATCTCAGTTGTCCGATCAATTTAATTATATCTTTTCCTTGATACTTCTTGGTTTTCTCTAATGATCGTTTCAACATACTTATTTATGTTGAGACACTCTGTCGGAGAATTTACTATGATCAAATCTTGAAAACCCATCGAGAGATCGTCGTACAAATTCTATATTGTTAATCTACAATTTCAATACTTGTAATTGCTCCACCGAGATCTTAGGGTAATCTAGACTACATGTGTATGTCATGCCCATTGGTAACTCGAATGAAATAACAACTACTGATCATGAAATCATAACTAACTCGAGATTAAGATTACGATGAATCGATGCCTATGAAGTTTAATAAGTCGGCGGTTATTACTTAGGTTAATTAAATCTCATATGTGATCCGATTCGATGTAGACAAACTACATCGATAAATTCATATATGATTAAGACAAATCACTCGATGAATTTATTACGATCTATACCTAAATAAAGTGCCCAACTTTATTTATCAGCTATGAACTTAACTTATTTAATCATAAGATAACTTGTATTTATATGTTACTGCGAATCACATGGTGATCGCATAAATACATATAATATGATTAAATGGATTTTGCTTCAAAATATTAATGCAATTCAAAATATCCGAATAAATATTTGAAATATTTTATTAATCGGAAAATCAATATGCTTTAAAGAGCACATAATCCCAACAATCTCCTACTAGCTCTCAAAGCATATCGGCAAATTGCACATGCTTGTAGGACTACTAAGTGTAGGTTATAACATTTCTACACTATATCCATATGAGATAATACTTCCTCTTAATGTGTTTTTGTTTCTTGTGGTTTCTTAGTTCTTTGGATTGAGCCATTGCACCATTATTATCGAAAAATAATTTAAGTGGTGCACTTGCAGTGAGATACCATCTCAAGATCTCGAAGGAACTTGCGGAGCCATACTAGCTTCTTTGCGACCTTAGATGCGACCACGTATTAAGCTTTTGTTGTGGAGTCTGCGATCACGGGATTATTTCACACTCCTCCAACTAATAGCTCCACTTCCTATTGTAAACACATAGTCGAAGTAGACTTTCTAGAATTCTTATCGACATAAAATCGGAATCGGCATAACCCATTGGAGTAAGTTCATCATCCGGATACACAAGCATATAATCTTTAGTTCTTTTCAGATACTTCATTATGTGCTTGACGGTGAGTCCGATGTTTAGGTCCGAGGATTAGGTTGATATCCGCTAACCATCCTAATCGCAAAACATGTGTCTAGTCTAGTGCAAAGCATTGCATACATGAGACTTTCCACAGCTTCCGCGTAAGGAACTCGTCTCCAATATTGGAATTTACCATGCTAAATCTAGCCAATATCTTATCGATATAGACCACTTGAGATAAAGCTATCGTTTTATTCTTCTGGTCTCGTAGCAACTTGATACCAAGAATATAACTAGCTTCTCCCGGATCTTTCATATCAAATTGTTTTGCTAGCCAACTCTTTTATAGTAGTCATTACTCCTACATCGTTTCAGATAAGGAGAATATCATCTACGTAAAGATTTAGGAAGGCTACAGTTTTTCCTGAATTTTCTTGTACACATGGTTCATCAATATTACGAATGAATCCAAGCGATTTTATCGCTTAATCAAATCGATGTTCCATGGTCGGGATGCTTGCTTTAATCCATAGATGGATCTTTGCAACTTGCATACCAAGTGTTCTTGGCCTTTTATATGAATCCATCCGGTTCTTTGCGTAAAGATGTCTTCTTGAGATGCCTATTAAGAAAGGCGGTCTTGACATCCTTTTGCCAAATTTTATAATTTAGCATCTGCGACGATAGAGAGCATAATTCGATAGATTTAAGCATAGCAACCGGAGAAAGCGTTTCTTCATAATCGATTCCCTCTTTTTGAGTGAACCATTTGGCTACTAATCTTGCTTTAAATACTTCTATCCTACTGTTTACTCTTATTTTCCTCTCATAGATCCACTTGCATCCAATGGGTTTTACCTCATTTGGTGTCTCTACAAGTTCCGGATTTTATTGGAATACATATATTCCATTTCTTGATTCATAGCCCTTTTCAATGTTCAACATCACTATCTATTAGAGCTTCATTGTATCTAGTGGGATTTTATACATATTCATATGAGACAACTGTATAGGTTTCTCTCAATAATATGTATCTTGTTTGGTAATCTAGTTACCCTCCCACTACGATGAGGTTCTAAAAGTAACAATTTGTTCGAGGATAATCCTTTTGTTAATCATTCTTGCTTTTTCTATAAATAGAAAGCGAGCATCAATATGATCTCCTTACTTATGATTTCTCTAGTTTTACCTCATAGGTTACAAGTCATTTATATAGTCTTCCTCGAGGAAAGTATAGCGTAGTTTACAAATACATTCCTATCTTGAGGTCTATAAATTAGACTTTCCTTTATTCCTTTAGAATACCTAAAACATGCATACTTTTGAACATGAATCCATCTTTTACTGCCTATAATTTTAGTATAAATACTAGTAAATCTCCAATTATAGATGCGTCACAATTTAAGTTCAGTGACATATCCATAATTCTATGGAGAATTAGGCACTTATATAGATAAAACTAAGTTCAATAATCTATGCAGTTTTTAAATACTGGTATCTAGAATAAAAAAAGTAAATGATAAATCGCTAAGTATACATCTTATTTTATCCAAAAGAATTTTGTTTGTCTATATAATGACACTATTATGTCATTTTACAACCAAATGGACTTTGAATTCTCTGAGAGATATTCTTTACTTTGATTAGATCAAAGTTCTTTTATGTTCTTGTCTGATTGCTTCTTTGTCTTATCCATGTACTCTTTTGAATTTTCAAAAGCCATGGAATCATGACACATTTAGACAAACATAAATGATCTGAATATTTATCAATTGGATTGATAAAATACTCATAACCTCTTCTTACATGTAAACTAATTAGTCCACATACATTTGTATGTACTAATTTCATGCATACAATATTACGCTTTCTTTTAGCTCAAAATGAGCTGCCTTGTCATATTACTCTTCTAAATAAGATTTATAGAGTATCAATGATCAATCCTCAAATAGGTCAGGAAGGACCTATTATTAATCATTCTCATGAAATCTTATTATAGTTTATATGACTTAAGCATAAATATTAGAGGTGCCATTGGTTTTAGAAAAACATTTCTTTTTCTGGGATAAATAATATACTTTTTATCATTATATCTTGCTTTAAACAGATCAATAGACTTATATGATATTAATTGTCTTTGTAAAAAAATGAGTTATTAACATAAGATCAAAAAATAACAGTGTGCTTCTGTTTATTAAAAACAAGCCACCAAAATTAAATTCCTCTAATGTTTGGAATACAAAGACAAATATCAAAACTTAAAGTCTCATAAAATTGATCTATTCCTCTCAGCTGATATAAACTAGTATCTTTTTCTACTGCTGCTTAAAGCTTTCTTCATTTAATCTCTTGGTTTCCTGAAAACCAAATAAATGAATTTACAAATAAAAATTAGTTATCTCAGAATTCACTATAGAAACTGAACTAATTAGGAAGCTTAAAGATTTCCTATACCGATTTTAATAATCTTAGGACAATCTTTCTTCAGATGACCCTTCATCCACACTTGAAGCACTTGTCTTTCGACTTGCCATCTTTTCTGGTAGACAGATTCCTTATGTCAATTCTCTTTTGCCTACCCTTGTCTTTCGACTTAGGCTTTAAAGAGAATTCTTGTTTAGGAAGTGCTTTGCTATGATAATATTCTTCTATAGCATGTAGTTCGTACATCAATTGAACTAAGGTCATATTTCTATTGCTTAAGATATAGCTGACCTTAAACTACGTGAATGTATCGGTAAAGATTCAATCACCATGTTGATCTTTGTTTTATCATCGATCTCAACACCATGAATCTCAACTTCATTCAAATAGTCCATCATGTTGAGGACATGATCACGAACTCTTGTACCTTCTACCATCTTGGTGTCGGTGACATGTTTTATACTGCTTATTTGGCGGAATCGATGATTCCGCCCAAACATCCGATGGAGACTAGCCAATATTTCGATGGGTGTTTCCATGCTCGAAGTTTGTTCTGCGAGTTCCATAGAAATCGAAGCCAATATATAGCGCTTAGCCATTTTGTTAGCCTCGCACCATTTCTCATAAGACTCCTTCGATTTCTATAATCGTATAACATTGGTACTTGGAGGGCATTCTTTGGGTCGGAACATATTTGTAGTCTTTAGCGGTGAGAATATTAAATAGATTGCGTTTCCAATCTAAGTAATTGTCACCGAGTGAGTTCATTTTAACCGGGATGATTAACGATTGGGTTGATGGAAGACATTTTACGAAAAATAAAACATACATGCATAAATATATTGATATAAAATTCACAATAAAATTCTAAAATGCAAAAACCATAAATGCATTTTATTTTATTGTAACGATAATCTAATCTATCGCTTTAGCAAGTTATCCGATTGGGAAGTCATGCAGCCACTTACGGATCCAATTAACCATTAGATTATTTACTTTCATGTCGTAACATGATAAATAACTATCGTTTATCTTTTAAGGCCAAAATTTTGTTAATGAGCTTTGTTGGGAAGGTTAATAACAAATTTTGTTGAGTGTATAACCATTGTTTTAATCCACGTATTTCTCATATCATGTAGCCACCGTTGGGGTGATCAACGATTGAAAAATATTTCGATTTTATCTTTAAAGAAGTTTATCAAATAAAATGTCTAATATATATACACTCCAGTAGGGAGAGTCAACGTATCATGAAGTCGAGGTATATATATAATTTTATTATTGAACTAATAATGGAGCCAGTGGGAAAATTATCTTGAATTTTCCTCTCCCACTCAATATTTTAAAGTTTGGTTTTCCTTTTAAATCATACATATATTGTTAATTGCATGCTTCCTATAATATTATCTAAGTGATATCTTATATTATTAAGTATTTACAAATCTCAAACAATATGCATGAATTCATGTTATATGAATGACATATATTATTATGCATAGAGTGGCACTATCTATTCTATATGACATGTTATCATGGCATGTTCACATCCAAACACAACATATAAAAAATTAAATAATCTCAATTCATGGTTTTCCTAATAAAAATATTAACCCTAAGCCTAATCTTCATTGGACTTCATGTCAATATCTTCTTCTCTTAAATTATCTTTGGTGATGGCCTTGCTAATATAGAACTTTAAATTTATTATTGGTCCAAATTTTTAATTTTAAAGAAAATAAAATAAAATTTTAAGTAAAACTTTTGGACCAAAAATAAATTTAATTTATTGAACTATATCCATTCATTTTAATCCATTAAGCCCATAGTTTTATTGGACTTAAAACTAGGATTTACCAAGCCCAAATACCGTTTATGGACTTAAATGTATAATAGTTAAACTAATTTTACCCATTATGAAAATACTACAGAAATTAGGGGCTTAAATGATAATTGCCACTCAAAAACCCTAATCTCTTTTGTTTTCTCCAGCCGCCGTCACCAAAAACTAAAGCTTCCGTTTGTCCCTTTTTCCGGTGAGTTCTCGCCGTTGTCAGCCGGAAAAACGCCCCTGCCGGCGCTGGACACCAGATGCTGCCGTTCCCGAGCGAGGACTGCCGTTGCTGCTGCCGCTGCGCGCTGCCTGCTGCCCGCTGCTCCAGCTGCTTCCGCTGCCGCGCGAGCCAGCTGCTCACTGCTCCAGTTGCTGCTGCTGTCCGCTGGAGTTGCAGCCTGCGCGAACTAAGCGGGCAATCTGCTGCTTCGTGGCTACCGCGCGCGCGCTGATGCCTGCTGCTGCTGCCCTCTGCGCGCGCGGGCCTGCTGCGTGGGCAGCGCGCGGGTGCCTGCTGCGCGCATGTCCTGCTGTGCGCGCGAGCCTGCGCGCGCGGGAGCCTGCTGCGAGCGCGCGCGCGCGTCCTGCTGCGACTGGTTTTGCTGGTTTTGTGCATTCTTGTCGAAATCTTGATGTTTTGAATTTATTTTACAGATTACAATCCCATTGACTTTCAGAAATATAAAATTAAATCAAAAGGGAAACATGGTGATAATAAACCACCCTTTTGTTACAAATCCAAAAGAAATACAAACAAATCTCTAACCATGAATTGAGACAATCCAAGCGTCTTTATTCATATATTAACAAATAATATATATCTAAATAAATTGTGCTCACTCTAATACATAATTAACAAGATAGGTTTCTTACATAATTCTTATATATTATTATGAGATGGCTACGATCTCAATTGATGGGAAAATAAACTAGGTTTTCAAATTTCAATTAAAACCTTTTTAGGACCGATCTCATACTAACATATAAGAATTAAGTAATCTAGAAATTCATACCTTGATATTTTGAGAAGATGAACAATTGAGAGTTGTAGATCCGCTTCAAACAATCTTCGAGCTATGACTCAAGTTTGATCAACATCTGGACGATGTAGGCGTCTGTTTCATCACTCTCCAATTACAGCTGGCTCCTCTTAGATGCCTTCTTTATTTTTCTTAGAATCACAGGGTTCTCCTCTTCTTCTCAATTTAAGAGTATAAAGCCCTTTTATAATATCTTATGAAAAGCCCTAGTATGTTACGATTAGGATTCTATTTAAAATAGAATTCCTCTTTAACTATCTCTCAACTTACCAAAAGTGGAAGGAATGTATAATAACTGGGAGTCACCTGTAAAACATTCTGAGCCCCATTTACACTTTAATATAACATACTAGGCTTAATAAATATTATAATTATAATTTTCATCTAATATGCTTAGTTTTTCTTGCTTTTGGGTCAGGTGATGGTGTTGTCGATTAAATGAAGCTAACCTAGGGATCGTTTGGGAACATACTGATAGTGGCTACAATAATTAAACAAATATAATTATTTAATTCCAATTCTACTCCACTATAAGATTGGGCCGACCTCCATAATTGTATGCTCGAATATAATTCGCCAAGCCACATTGATTTCTTTCTTCGCACGATCCTTTGTACTACATCGTTAATTTAAATTGATATCTCAATTGTCCAATCAATTTAATTATATCTTTTCCTTGATACTTCTTGGTTTTCTCTAATGATCATTTTCAACATACTTATTTATGTTGAGACACTCTGCCGGAGAATTTCTATGATCAAGTCTTGAAACCCATCGAGAGATGCGTCGTACAAATTCTATATTGTTAATCTACAATTTCAATACTTGTAATTGCTCCCACCAAGATCTAGGGTAATCTAGACTACATGTGTATGTCATGCCCATTGGTAACTCAAATGAAATAACAACTACAATCATGAAATCATAACTAACTCAAGATTAAGATTACGATGAATCAATGCCTATGAGATTTAATAAGTCGACGGTTATTACTTAGGTTAATTAAATCTCATATGTGATCCGATTCAATGTAGACAAACTACATCAATAAATTCATATATGATTAAGACAAATCACTCAATGAATTTATTACGATCTATACTCTAAATAAAGTGCCCAACTTTATTTATCAACTATGAACTTAACTTATTTAATCATAAGATAACTTGTATTTATGTCTTCTACGAATCCACATGGTGATCGCATAAATACATATAATATAATTAAATGGACTTTCGCTCAAAATATTAATGCAATTCAAAATATCCGAATAAATATTTGAAATATTTTATTAATCGGAAAATCAATATGCTTTAAAGAGCACATAATCCCAACACAACCCCCATTGAATGAGTCCCTTATACAACATTTTCATGTCTCCTCCAATAGCAAGTGATGTTAGATTGGTGGGAAAACCTTCTTCTGGAAACGATACAATACTTGGACATTCCCTTATGTCTAAATCTTGAAGAGAGTGGAGTTTGTGCATGTCATTGGGCAGGGCTTCGAGCTTCTCACATCTGCGTATTTCAACTGTTGAAATGCTTTCGGGAAGCCCTCTTTCTCCAAGGGAGACAACACTTGGACACCCGTCTATTCAAATGCTCTTTAAATTGTTCAGGCCATCGGGTATTGACTCCAGCTTTTGACATCCACTTAATTGGAGTTCTTCAAGCGCCTCAAGTAGCTGGATTCCTGATGATAAACTGATGAGCTCAGGGCAAAGCTTTATACTGAGGTGTTTCAACGCCACTGATGAAGAGGATGATGAAGAAATAAAAGAATCCTCTTCACCATTGACTAAATGCTGCAAGTTCTTACAATTCTCTATCTCAAGCTTTTTAAGAGATGAAGGTAGCTTGCGACTTGCAACGAATGTTAGAGAATCACAATTGCTGATAACTAAGCTTTCCAGTTGTGAACTGTTGCCCATCATAGCCAAGGATTTCAAAGCTCTGGCCTTTCCAATTTTAAGAGAGCGCAGGTTATTGTGAAAAATTTTGATCTCTGGAAATAAAACAAGACTTTCGCAACTTTCTTCAATAGATACCTCTTCAGGGAAGGTGATAACATGTAGGCCTTGTTCTGTCCTCTGAAATTGTTGTTGTGGACAGTCCCCCCAGCCCCATGACTTGATCTGTTGAGAATCGCCAATCCACAAAGCCTCTACTTGCTGAAATCCTTGCTTTAAAAATTTTCCAAACTCCAAAAGATTTGAAATAACAGTTACAGGGATTGGTAGTGATTTAGACTCAGCAGCTGGACAATCATTAAATGTCATCCCTTTGCATCCATTTATTTGTAAAGAGTTATTTGATATAGTTATTGACTCAATCAACTTTAAGTTAATTGGACTGCCGCACACAAGTCCTTTGCATTCCTCAACTTCTAATTTGCAGAGCTTCGGAAAAGTTGAGAATGAAACTACCAACTCTCCACATTTACTAACCACAAGCTTCTCCAGTGAAGGCAGATGCTCTGGCAATTTTCCACAGAATTTGGGACATTTTACAATGGAAAGTTCACAGAGGCTAGGGAATCCTGTAACAACACCATTTTTATCGAATTTGGTGTTCCAATACTCCCATTCCCACAAATTCTCAAAGCAAAGAGTCACCAGTGATTGAAAAGGATTTGAGCAACTCACTCCATAAAACTCAGCACCCATGCCTTTCAATTTCTTTAACCCCTTAAAAACAAGGTGCTTAAGTGAACTCAACAACCCAAGCGCTGGCAAAGAAGTACAATTTTACAATTTTCTAAGTTAACCACCTCCATCATGGAGAATGATGGGTTAGCGACCAGGATGGAAATCTAACACCACCATAACAAGTGATTGTCAGCTCCTTTATATCTTTGTGAGGTTGCAGCATGTCAAGCACATTTTCTTCTACTTCTTCAGCGCTTGAGATGTCAATTTGAGAGCTGAATAGCAATGATAATGGACTCATCCGCTTATTTAAATCTTTTAAATATTGAGGACCCCATTGCAACGACAATGCTTTTAGATTCTGCTTCTCGTATAACATGGCTTCTCTTGCATCCTGTGAATCATGCACATTATGTAATCCTGAGATACAAAGTTCTCCACGAAGAAACTTTAAATTCTTCAAATCTTCCAACCTAGAACCAAAATCTCCTACAATAAAATTAGACAACTTCCTGAGATTCTTCAACTCCTTCATTTCCCAAGGCATCTTTGTAAGTAAATTTGCACCTTCTATGTCAAGATGATGTAAATTAATCAATTTTCTCATTTCGGTTGGCAACTTTCTTAGACTTGAACAGTCTTTTAATATCAAAATTTCTAAATTCAACAGTGAACTTGTTGACTCGGGTAAACTTTCTATAGCAGTGCCTGCAAGGTTGAGGCACCTTAAAAGTCTCAAATCAGCAATTGATTTAGGTAACTCAGTGACATAGTAATATTGCAAAGATAGCACCCTCAACTTTTTTAACTGTGGCAGCAAATCATATGGAACTGCAGATCTCAAATGCCTATAGTCAGCACCACCTCTCTTGTAAATAGGCAAGAATGTTCGCAGATTTTTCACCTCATAAAGGAACTCAAACTTATCTTTACCCTCTAACCAACCCGAGAGTACGAAGAATGGCGAACCCTCTCCAATCTTCTTGATGACCTATTGGCCTCATCCAAGTTGAAAATGATTTGTCCAGAAACCAGTTGAGCAAGATCACGGAAAAGGTCATGCATCACAAATTTAGAGCTGTCACTACTTGATGGTTGAAAAATTGACCTTGACACTAGATCATGAAAACACTCGCTGCCCCAATCTTCCAACTCCTTATCCTTTATTGATTGTTGAATAATACCTTCAGCCATCCACAACAAAACCACTTCCCTCTCCGTGAATTCATAATCCTTGGGAAAAATCGCACAATAAGCAAAGCATCTCTTCAAATGAGAAGGAAGATAATGATAACTCAATCTTAACACAGGGTGAATGTCGCTTTGGTGAGGTAAATCAGCCAATATATTGCTGTTCAATAATTCATCCCATGCATCTTGTCTCCTGGAGCGTAAAAGGCCAGCAAGAGTCGCTGCTGCTAAAGGCAACCCTCCGCATTTTGCAACAACTTTCTCACGAAATAGTTCTGAAATTTGATGCTCAACAATATCCCTATCATTAAATGCGTGCATTAGGAATACAGACCAGCAATCTTCATTTGATAGAGCCTTTAGATAAAAGTGTTGAATCGGTCCCATTGTGGATGCAACATGTGAATTGCGTGTGGTGACAATGATCTTACTATTGGGTGCACCAGTGATGAAGGGAGCTTTCAAAGTTGCCCACGAGTTGTAATTCTCGTTCCAAACATCATCCAGGACTAGCAAGAATTTCTTTCCAGTCACTGCCTTTTTTAATTCAATCTGCACGTCATTTAAAGTCTTGAGATCACAAGGCTTGCAGGTGATTGACTCCAGAAGTGCTCTTGAAATGCTCAGAACATCAAAGACGTCAGAGACACAAACCCAAGCTTTTGTGTCAAACTTGAAATCTTCAATGGCCCTGTCATTGTAAACCTCCCAGGCAAGTGTTGTTTTTCCGACCCCAGCCATGCCGACAATGGGGATTACTCGAAAGTTGGCAACACTTGGCTCATCGGTTAGCACCATTTCAAGTATTTTAGCTTTATCGTCGTCTCTTCCGTACACAGCATGCTCAGTTGTCACACTTGAACTGGGTGGTCTTCTCTGTACAGCAGTACTCGATGAAGTACCTCTAGCTCCAGGAGTCAATTGCAATCCAAGTTCAATTCTATGTTTACAGAGTTCTTCCAAGCGGTTAGAAATCTGTTCAATCCTGGAACGCATGCTGGAATTGAACTTAATAGTACTAATTTGACTGAAACAACCGAAACAAGCTGCAGGGACCGTGTTCTTAACTTTACTACTAGAGCCAGGCTGATCAGGATCATCTGCCATCAACTTGCGCTCCAAAGCTTGAGTGGCAAGCTCGTCCAGGATGTCCTCAGCATCATAAGCCAAGTCCTGGAGGTTGTCCAGCCACATCTTCACAGCCTCGTCCGTCAGTTGCTTCTCCTCTGCGTCGCTGAGCACGGCCTGAATCATCTTCAATTTTAGTTCCCACTTTCTGAGCTCTGAAGATACACCACCTTGAAGTTGACCGAGAAAGTTGAACAAATCACAGGAAGCCAGTCTGTCAAACAAAACCGGAAGGAAAGCTGAAAGTAAGAGTTCTGCCATGGTTTAGTTCGTTCACCGTCGAGAAAGAAATCAGAATTCACGAAAGAAGGAAAAGGAATCAAACGCGACAGAGTGAAGCAAAAGAGAAACAAAACTTCGAAATCCTGGAGGGATTGATTAGCCTGAATAGGACACAGCCGGCCGGCCTGCAATAATTAATAATAGAGCAACGTTATCGATGTTCTGCTTTATTGTCAGGCAGTGCGGAGCGGACTCTACCAAGCAGTCATCAAGATAAAAATTAAATGATAAAAAGAAAAATAGTGTTTGTACGCATCGAATTAGGGGTGGATAAACCAATTCCGTTTTGCTAAAAAATTAAACCGAATTAAGTCCGATAGATTCAAGAATTTATTAACCGAATTTAAGAATCGAATTATTTTAATTTAGTTTAGTTCGGTTCCCAAGTTCAGTTCAATTTAATTTATATTATTTAGTTTAAGAGATTTAATATTTTTCTTTTATATTAATTAAATTTTTAGACATTTAACTTTCTTTTTTCCAATTCAATTGTTTATGTAAAAGAAAATTAATATAAAGTAATTTTATAACAAAAGAATATTATTGTGTGTGTGTATATATTTGCTTTTCCGGATATTCAAATAAGTTCCACAAGGAGGCCCAAATTTGGATGTTTATATTTTACAAAGTTGTATTTGCGTTCTTTTTAATAGTAATAATAATAATAATAATAATAATAATAATAAGTTGCTGATTTGATGATCTTGTACGTGCATGATGGGACTCTTCTCATATTTAGACTATTATTAAATTATTTAGATTATTATTTAGAGTATTATTATTTAGACTTTTTAATATTTAGACTATTATTAAATTATTGTAAACCTCTAACTTACTTTATTTTTATTCAAAAAATAAGAAAAAAATTGGGTTGGCAAATGATTTTTTTTGGTTAAAAAAATGAAAGGATGCATTGTTTGGAGCCTTTTCACTACGATAAATTTTGATTCCAAAATTTCGATAAAAAAGGTGCATTGTTTCATCAATTCTATGCGTATCAAAATTGAAACTTTTGGCACCTATCTTTTTATAGCCTGTTTTGCCGCTCGACACACCGCTCCAGTGGCCACCTCGCCGCCACGCTACTCCAGACATCATCCTGATCCGTAACCGCCACAACTCCACTCTCCATCCCGCATAAATCAACCCAATCACACCGACCCGATTCCCCCACGATCGACCCGAATGTTTTGACGAGCTCAAAACCCACAAACTCAAATTACCCTTACAACTATTAAGAAAAGCATTAAAGAAATTTGTTGCTGCTACTCAAAAAGCAAAAAAAAAAAAAAACCCACCAACGGCAACAAGAAGATATCTCTAAACAGCACAAAGCCATCGTCATCATAAGATTAACTATTCTAGCCTCATCAAAGGGTAATTTCGGATGACGAGCGCGTGATGCATCTGCATATATTTGCGTGCCCGCCCTTTTCTTGGCTGATTCGGTTGGCCAGACCCGCCTTGCCGCCCCCTATGTTCGCGGTGGTTGCGTCGTCCACCTTCATCTCTGTCTGTTTTGCAGTGAGCTTCTTCGGCTTCGCATTTCCGGCCATCGTGATTTTTGATGTTTGAGGATTCGATGGCGGTACGAACTAAATCTAATCAAGAGTTGTGTCATAGTAATTGTTTTATTGGTGCAAGGGCATTTTGGCCATTTAATTCAGTTAATTAACAAGCTAATAAACTTTATATTAACGATAGGGGTGGTGTTTGGTGGAGATCTACACATACATTCTATCAAAGCAGAAGGACCTCAAACGTCGTGGGAGGAAACCAAAAATTAGCGGGTGCAAAATGAAAATGTCCCTAATTAATTTTATAAAAAAAAATTAATTAATTAATTAATTAATTAAGCAACATATCCAACACTAACGACAAATTAAGAAGTTCCTCATCTTTGTAGATGTTATAATGATACAACGCGTTAAAAATAAATATACAACGAAATAAAACCGTTTATATATGATTATATGTGTTGATCCTACATTTCTTTCTTTTTTCTTTTAAAAAAATAAATTATATGCATGGGCTAAAATATTTAATGAAAATTTTGACACAATCCACATGAACAACCTGCTAAAATAGCATACTTTATAGTAGAAACAGTACCGTAGATTGGCCCGGCCGTATACATATATAATTCGTTAATTATTTCTGCACATAAAAAAATTAAAAATTTAACTGACCACTTGAGTTTGACTCTTGGGACAGATGGGAAATAAAAAATTAATTTAGACTTTGCCAACCCTTCCACCCAGTTATTTGTAGTGTGTATATATATATGTCTCCAAAATGAGGAGCCCGTAAAAGCTGCTCTGATTATATGTTATTTTTAAGCATGTTTTCAAGAATGGAATTGTGATATATTCTACTACTAGTAGTTAATTAGCAGAATTAAGTTTGTCAATTAAACTTTATCTTAAATTCAGTTAATTAATTTTCCCTGATTCAGCTTCAGAAGATTTGTTTTATGGGTAGTTGAAATGTCCGATTCTTGTACCTTAATTAGCCTAGAAATCAAATTCATTCATCAATTTAGGTCATCTATTTTGAAAATTCCATTCTTTTTATTTTTGTAACTTCCTTCCTTTCTTTCTTTTTTTTTTTTTGGTATATTTGATATATTCTTGTTATTTAATCAACAAATCAATAAAGCACCTGACAGAATGAAAATTAAAAAAAAAAAAAAAAGAAAATATCTTCATAGGCAATCATATTGATGCTACTACGCATGTACTCATAAAAAAATGACCTGTTACGCACCTACTTAGAAAAAAAATCTTTTGGTGTGTTCTTAAGTCACTTAACGTGAAGAAATTAATGGAACTTTTTTTAGTTATTCAAATTCTAAAAATGAAAAGAAACAGAAATGATTAGATGTCAATTTATGATCATCTTCTGACATTTTTGATTGAGCAAATTCAAAAAATCTGGAAGAAAAAAAATATGAGAAGCACATATGACAAAATAAATGAAGGAATAATGCTATGTTTGCTTATTTTAGATACTCAATTACAAAAGGCATGTCTTGGATTATTGTTGTTGGAAAAAAAAAAAGGCATATACTTTCAGAATAATGCCAATTCTTTAATTTGTCTCTAACTGATTGATTGGTGAGCATATGGGTTAGTGTGAATATTAACACTCAATAGAGAAGAGGAGGATAACATTTTTTGTTTTGTTTGTTTGTTTTTCTTACTGTTGTTTTGGACAGCAAAGTGACATGTGGATACAATTATAAGTGGTTCTATTTTGTCAATTGGTCCGCTGCTTTGTTTAGTTTCCAAATTTTTTCTCTTTAGTTCATACTTCATATTCTTTGTATTGCCTAAGCCCATTAGACATTTTTTTTTCTTGGCAAAGCAAATATAATTTCATTCCAATAACAACCTAAAAATAAAACAATTAGTCCATAACAGATTTGAAGATCAATCTATAGATAATCTGTTACAATAAAAAGTTGAACAAACTATTTACTTTTCACACTGACAAACAGGAAGAAAATAATGCACTAGACATTCTATTAAAGAGCATCCCCACTTGATTTAACTATTCCAACCAGAACTGTAACAAATCAACTGCAGAAAATGGCCTACCTTCTTATATTTGCCAATACGACCCTTGTAGGTATCAGACCTCAAGGACCAACATAGCACCAACACATAAGACAAGCCAACATAGAGGGTGGAACAAAAATTCATGAAACGAAAGAAAAGAAAATGGGTACCCAGCGCAGAGAGAGGAAGTTCTCCTATCCGCCGGTTTGATCGGAGATTTTTTCGGAGTTTCAGAAGGCTCGAGAGAGTAAGCAAAATATTGCTTTCGTCTTTTAGGGATGAAACTGCCTGATCCATTAGACATAACTTTCTAGTGTTTTGAGTTTGACGTAAAAAGTGAGAGAACCTTAAATCTCTCATAGTAATAACATTCACTCTCTCTTTTGGTTAATTTGCAGGGATAGTTTATTTTTTGTTAAGCAAAGAATCAATAGTTAAGATTTATTTTGTGCTTTTAGTATTGATTTCTCTTACTTAATAACTATTGATTCAGTATTCAAGCAAAAACTCAATTCAGTATTAAATCCTCGTTTAATTTGCCCTTCTAGTCCAACCAAATTTAAGTAATTGGATGTGCCAAGAGGTGAGGTCATTTCCTAATGACTATAAATTACTTCAACTATAACTTAGCAGGATCCTTTAATACCTAAAAAATGTAAATAAATATCAGACGAACTGATGAATACTATGATTATTAATTGAATCCTTAATATCCATTTACTACTCATATCGGATTATATTTAGCATTTTTGACATGTTAACTTAAGTTCTTGTACGATTAACTAACATCAATAAAAGTCTAAATATATATAGATGAAAATCATCTCCACCCATCTCCACCTAATTAATATCTCCCCTCCAAAAAAAAAAAAGGGAGAAGAATAACCATAAACCATCTCCTCCTCAAAAAAATTAAGAAAGAAAATAACAACTATTTCCCGCTTTTTGACAAATAATGAGCGGAAGGAGACAAGAAAATACAACACAAAATAAAATAGTTCAGATGTCCTCCAATTACTTCAACAGATGAATTAGTGTCACCTTGATCCTTATGCCTCCCTTAGAACGATCAGGCTTTGCATTATACCTGATCATCAAAATTGAATTTTATCAAAATTTGATTAATAATTTCACTATTGCACAAAACATAACAAACAGAAATCGTACAAAAGACTTCATAACAAGAAAGGAAATTATAAGTTGAAATAAGAGAAATACCACCAAATTGCTTTGCAAATAAAATGATATTTAACCTGAAATATAGAAACTATTCGAATATTTATCTTAATTAATCTGCGAACCTACGAAATATGATTACTAAAGGTTTCTACGGAATGTTACTGTATTTTTTTTCTTAAAAGTAACAAAACCAAAGGTCTTCTTGGTTTGATGATCAAGATGAAGAAATTAAACTGAATAAAAAGTTTAGTGATCACCCCATTGTTATTACTTAATTGGACTGCCTCGCATATGTTTTTGGAGAATATATCAGACCGAGAAGACACGAACAAAGCATATATATATATATATATATAATAAGAGTAGATTGAGCAAACACAATAGAATCATCATCTGAAAACAAACATACACAAGGAAATCCATAAAAGCACATAATAAATATATAAACATATTGCTAAGCTGAGCATATATACAATTAAACCAAATAAAATGTCTCTTTGTCTGTATAGTAATCTAAAACTATAAATTTTTTTTAATGGAATTTAAACAGCAGTAGTCTAGGATTTGAACAAATTAAATGGACTATATTCTCTCGACGATATTACATTTTGAGATAAAATTCAAAATTGTAAGCACAGTGAAGTAAATTAAAAGACTTGGCCGCTCGTCTATCCAAATAACCTTTAGATATAAAACAGCAAGTGAGAAAGAAGCATGTTCAATTTAAATAGGGGCACAGGATTAATAATAAAAGTGCAGAATAAAAAAGAGATTATTATAATAGTGGATGGTACAAATCAACTGACCTTTGTTATAGACGATGATAAGGAATGCAATGTAGTGATAATGATAATATCTACCCCTTTTAATCTGAATCTGGATCGAATATGAATTTGTCATCTATGTAAACGCAAGGGATGTTGGCAAGCTTGGACCACTCTTTTCCTTATCCCTTTTGCACTCTTTTTTCAGGTTTGGACATTCAGAGATGTATAATTTCACAAGTGAAGATGGAAGGCCCACCTCTGGAAATGATGTCAAATTTGGGCATTGATACATCGACAGAGATTCAAGAGAGGTGAGGCTTTGAAAACTCATTGAAGATAAGCTTTTTAATTTTGAACACTTCCAAAGGGACATTCGCATCTCCTCGTCTAGAAAACACTGCGCTTCATCATCACATCCTTTAACCCCGAGATATGTAAGAGAGGTAAGCCTGTGCAACCCCCGCTGGATGACTCCCTTAAACAACATTTTCACATTTCCTCCAATTACAAGTGTTGTTAGATTGGTGGGTATACCTTCTTGTGGAAACGATACAATACTTGGACATTGGTTAGGCCATCGAGCTTCTTGCAATCGATAATGAAAACTCTTGAAATGGTATTCGGAAGCCCTCTTTCTGCCAAGGAAACAAGACTTGAACACCCCTCTATCAAATGCTCTGTAAATTGTGCAGGCTATCGGGTATTGACTCCAGCTCTCGACAATCACACATATAGAGTTCTTCAAGCCCCTCAAATAACTGGTTTCCCGATGATAAACTGGTCAGCTCTGGGCAATTCCTTATACTGAGGTGTTTCAACGGCAATGATAAAGAAGCTGATGAAGAAGAAGGGAAGAAGCATCCTCTTCACCGTCAACCAAATGCTGCAAGTTCTTACAATTCTCTATCTCAAGCTTTTAAGAGTTGGAGGTAGCTTCCGTCTTGCAATAAATGTTAGAGAACCGCAATTGCTGACACACAAGCTTTTCATTTGTGAATCGTTGGCTACAACTCCCTCAGGCAAGGATTTTATAGCTCTGGCGTTTCCAATTTTAAGGTGCTGCAGATTATTGAGAAAAAAATTGATCTCTGGAAATGAAACAAGACTTATGCAACTTTCTTCAATTGATACCTCTTCAGGCAAGGTGATGACATTTAGATCTTGTTCTGGCTTCTAAGATAGATGCGACCAGCCCCTCCATTCGTAGATCTGTTGAGAATCGCCGACGCACAAAGCCTTTACTTGCTGAATTCCTTGCTTTAAAAATTTCCCAAACCCCAAAATATTTGAAATAACAGTCACAGATTTTGGTGGTGACTTAAGACTCTTGAGCTGGACAATCATTATATACCATCCCTTTGCATCCATATATTTGTAGTGAACTATTTGATATAGTCATGCAATTAACCGACTTAGCATCAATTGAAAAAGTGTTGCACACAAGTCCTTTGCATCCATCAATTTCTAATTTGTAGAGCTTGGGAAAACTTGAGAATGATGCTACCAAATCTCCACATTTACTAACAACAAGTTTCTCCAACGAAGGCAGATGCTCCGGCAATTTCCAGAGAATTTGGGACATTCTATAATAGAAAGTTCACGAAGGCTAGAGAATCCTAAAACTGTACCATTTTTATCGAATTGGGTGTCCCAATACCCCCATTCTGGCAAATCCTCAAGGCAGAGTGACCGGTGATTGAAAAGGATTTGAGCAACTCTCTTCATAAAACTCAACACCTATGCTTTTCAGTTTCTTCAATCCTTCAACAACAAGGTGTTTAAGAGAACTCAACAACCAGTGCGTTGGCAAGGATGTACAATGTTCACAATATTCTAATTTAAGGACATCTATAATAGAGAATGATGGATTGGCGATCCAAGATGGAAATCTTACACCACCATAATCCTTGATTGTGAGTTCTTTTAAATCTTTTTGAGGTTGCAGCATGTCAAACACATTTTCTTCTGCAGATTCATCTCGTAAGATGCCAAATTGAGACCCCCATTCCAACGACAATGTTTTTAGATTCTGCTTCTGGCATAACGTGGCCTCTCTTGCATCATGTGAATCATGCACATTCTCTAATCTTGAGATATGAAGTTCTCCGCGAAGAAATTTTAAGTCCTTCAAATCTTTCAAACCAGATATAGAGCCACCCTTGCCCACAATTGTTAGAAGATATGTTTAGGACTGCTGATGTGAGGTTGAATGTTTCAACCTTTTTTCTTATTATTTTGTTTTCAGTTATTTTGTTTGTTCAGATCATGGCATAATTTTGGGTATAATTTAAGGCCCATGTTTTTAGTAGGCTTTAGTGGGTTGTTACTATGCCTCTTTAAAATTGTAACCATTTTGCAGCAGAGTGAAATGTTCTTCAAGTTCTATTTGCTAACACTTTCTATATTATTACTGCAAATTCTGTCTTCTTTCTTTTAACTTAAAAACAACATCGGGTATCAGAGCACTCTTCTTAAGGGATCTGTGATTGAATTTGACAAATCATGGAAGCTGAAGCCGAAGCTAGTCTCTCCTCAATTGCTCCACCGGTGTTCGATGGAAGCAATTACTAGCATTGGGCAATACGTATGGAGACATATTTGGAAGCTTTGGATCTTTGGGAAGCAGTGGAAGAAGATTATGAAATTCCAGCACTTCCGCACAATCCCACTATAGCACAAATAAAAACACATAAAGAAAAGAAGACAAAAAAATTAAAGGCAAAAGCCTACTTGTTTGCAGTAGTCTTATCCGCTATCTTCACTCGTATCATGTTTTGACTTCAGCAAAAGAGATATGGGATTATTTCAATAATGAATATAAAGGAGATGAAAAAGTGAAGGGTATGCAAGTACTAAATTTGATCAGGGAGTTTGAACTTCAAAGAATGAAGGACTCCGAGACGATCAAAGATTACTCTGATAGGCTTCTTAGTATTGTAAACAAGGTAAGGCTTCTTGGAACTGAATTCACTAACTCGAGAATTGTTGAAAAAATTCTTATTACAGTACTTGAACGTTATGAAGCAACCATCACTACCTTGGAGAATACCAAGGATATGACAAAAATTTCCTTGGTAGAATTGCAAAATGCATTGCAAGCACCAAAATAAAGAAGATTGATGAGAGAGGATACAACAACTGAAGGAGCTTTAGCAGGCAAGCATCAAAATACAGCCAAATACAAAAAAAAAAAAAAAGAAGAAGAAGTTTGAAGGAAATAGAACAAGTACAGCATCTACTAATACAAAATGAAAGACAAAATATCAGAAGAAATCTTATCCACCTTAAGGAGGATGGCCTTATGCTAAGTGCACAAGATGTAACCAGATGGGGCATAAAGTTGTTATTTGTAAAAACAAAAATCAACAACACGGTGAATAAGAAAAAGCTGTTAATCAAGAGGAGGAGGATCACTTGTTTGTTGCTACGTGTTTTTCTGGCTTCGAATTAAGTGAGAGTTGGCTTATTGACAATGGCTGTACTAATCACATGACACCTAACAAGAATCTATTCAAAGAACTAAACAACAAAAACTCGTCAAAGGTTCGGGTTAGAAATGGCAATTATATAGCTGTAAAGGGAAAAGGGACAGTTGCAATCTCAACCTGTTCAAGTACAAAGTTTATTTATGATGTGTTGTATGTTCCTAAAATTGATCAAAACTTGTTAAGTGTTGGACAATTAATTAAAAAGGGTTATAAAGTTGTGTTCGAAGAAAAAAGTTGCTTGATTAAAGATGCAGATGGCAGAGATATTTTCAGAGTAAACATGAAAGGGAAAATTTTTGCTCTAAATCCATTGGAGGAGGGAAAATATCACTGAGCTGTGGCACAAGAGGCTTGGGCATTATCATCATTAGGGGCTGATGTTTATGAAATCTAAGGAGATGGCAAATGATCTTCCAGAATTTGATGATCATATTCCAAACTGCAAAGCATGTTAATTTGGAAAAGAAAGCAGGAGACCATTTCCAAAGGCAATATGGAGAGCAATAAAGAAGCTGCATTTGGTTCATACTAGCATTGCGGGCCTACAAAGAACACCTTCTCTAAATAGTAATTTTTATTATGTTGCATTCATTGATGATTTCACTCGTATGTGTTAGATTTTCTTTTTGAAGCACAAGTCAGAGGTGGCATAAATTTTCTAGAACTTTAAAGTTAGATTTGAGAATGAGAGTGGATGCAGAATTCACTCTTAGATCAGATAATGGCAAAGAGTACACCTCTGAACCATTCAATCATTTTTACGATGAGGCTAGCATCCAGCATCAGTTAACTACTCCATACACTCTGTTTGGGTAATATCGGGCAGGTCTCCTCGAGGCCCTTCCAGCTCGAATAAAATACCTCGAGGATAGTCTAGATCGAGCAGAAGTCCCGACCACTGGCACAAGGATGATCTCATCAAACGTCAAAGCTGGTCGAGGTTAGGGATTTAGAGCCATTCGAGCTCCGAGCTCTGTAACCTGCTCGAGGTCATCAGGTTCAGTCAAAGCTGGAGGTCGAGGAATTCAGAGGCTGATCGAGACCCGAGCTCTCCTTTTCTGCTCGTGAAGTGAAATCCCCAAGCACAACTGGACCATTTTAGTCATTGACCAGATGGGGCGTAAGACCCGGCCCAGGGCAGCACGACCCGCTTTCCCGAATCCTGGCACACCTTTAGATGTCTGATCAGGGCCCCACATGGTATGGTGATGGTACTATTGCCGACGGCCGGCACATGCCCCCACGGTGTCATCATTCCTAGCGCACATGCCCGACATGGTGATCTGGCCACGTGAACCAGGTTAAGAAGATAGCCGCGCATCTCCAAGGAAGATGACGCTAATCTCGGCTGTCAGAGGAACCCAGACACCACTCATGCGGGAATGGATGCTCTTGGAGAGAAAGAGCGGGAAAAATGGAGTATAAAAGGAAATAAACGAGTACGTTACGGTGGTTGAAAAAATTGATTCGCAAGGGATTTAAAAAGAAAGATATACAGGTTCTTCCTACTCTGATTTCCCTTACCTGGATTATCTGAAAAAACCATTTTTTATTCAAAAGGGAGGGCAAAAAATATCCCTTTCACCTTTCCGGTCTCTCTGACTAAGAGAGATACGAAAAAGAACAACCCGATTACTGACTTGAGCGTCGGAGGGTTTTCGCCGGAACATGCCCGGCAACCCCTGACCCTGTTTTCTGTGAGTACAGGTCTGAGAGATCTCCGTTCTCGAAAAGACAGTGGAATAGGACGAAGGAAACAGTCTTGCTCGAGCTCGAGCTAATCGCGAGCAGAGGATTTCGAGTATTGTAGATAGTCGCGAGCAGAAGGTTCAGAGTACTGTTTGAAGACACGTGGGGAAAACTGCATCAACATCTTTTGGCGCCGTCTGTGGGGATCGGCACAAAAGGCCTGATTTCCTAATACGTTCAAGATACACAACGCAACGATGAGGGGAAACAACCAAAGAGGAGTAAGTCCAGAAGAATCGGTAACCTTGAGAGAAGTGGCCAATGAGACCCAGAATAGGGAGATTCAGGAAAGAATGGATCGGATGGAAAAACAGATGGAGACTCTGACCTCCCTACTGTAAGAACTCAGAGAGGGATAGAGAAAAGCATGTAATGATGTCCCGGAGTCCAGCCGTGGGAACGCTCCCGTTTGGGAAAATGTGGGAGATGAAGCCCAAAGACTTAGGGCACCAAATGCTGCAGTGAGGGAGGAAACGAATATGGAGGAAAGAGGGTCTCGTCAGCATTTGCAGGATACAGCTCCAACCTCTCGTGCGGAGGAGTTGGAGGAGGAGGTGCGCAGATTGGCACAAGTTGTGGAGGACCTCCGGGGAAACGAAAAAAGCCCAAGTTGGAGAATAATGCTGGATAAGGAATCTCCACTCTCCGTGGAGATCATGGGTGTCACGATCCCACGTGACTTCCGCTTCCCAGATCTGAAATTTTTGGGAAAAAGTGATCTACTGGTACATATAAAGCGGTTCAACGACATGGCGAGGTGCGAGTGTACTGCCAGCAGACAGCAGGTGCAGGGCCTTCCCGCTCACTCTTGAGGGAAGGGCAAGAGAATGGTACCGCAGGCTCACACGGGGAAGCATCTTGAGCTTTGAACAGATGTGTAGGGAGTTTGCGGAGCAATTTCGGGGCGCGGTGACCCCTGAGGATGACATGATGGAGTCGTCGAGTAAGGCGAGAGGAGGGAGAGTCCCTTCGGGAGTTTTTCAAAAGATACCATAGGTCGATCCTAGATCTTGGCGCGTTTAATCATCCCCAAGCTCTAAGAGGACTGAAGGATGGGATCCGGATGGGGAGACCATGGTATAACCTACGGAATCCTTCGGATCCATATGAGCAAGTAAAACTGGATATGATAATTGAAGAGGAGAAGGCTGCAAAGCTGAGAAGTGAGCAGGTCAATGGAGCAAGGAGGAAGGAGAAAGGGGGTCCTGCCCGAGGGACACAAGCTTCAAAAGCAGCAAGGGACCGGGTTGCCCCATACAACCCTTACCAGAGAGCTCCCCCACCGCGGATGGTCCCCCTGCCATCTCGCAGGTCTCCGGGCCGGGATCACAGAGAGTACAGGCGTTATGATGGCCACACATCCCGCAATCAGCCGCCAAGAACACCTGAGATGAACTAAAACAGAGCAGATCGCCCATTGCCACCCCCACCGAGGAGTTTTCCAAGGGATAGGGCGATACAAGTGGTGGAGCAGAGCCCCGCTTACTAGTAATACACGAGGTTGAAGGTATCTCTCGAAGAGATACTTCAAGTGGCTGAGGAGCGAGGACTGCTGAGCCCTCCAACATCGATGGCCAAGCCAGCTGGCAAGCGGAACAAGGGCGGTTTCGCTGCTTCCATGGTGACCACGGTCACTCCACATCATAGTGCCGTGATTTGAAAAACCAGGTGGAGGATCTGGTTAGGAATCGGTACTTGGATGAGTTTGTTGAAGGGGGGCACCCGGTGGTTGAGCAGCAGTCTGAGGAAGATGGCCGGGCTTACGAAATAGACATGGAACCACCGTCCACGAGGGTAATCTCAAGAGGGCCCACGATGACAGGAAGTTCAAATAGGGCTCAGAAAAACTACTGCAGATATGCCACTGCCGGCCGAGAAGTCCTGTTCACTGCCCTTGCTGCCAAGAAGGCCAAGGTTCGACAGGTGCCAATTATGTGGACTGGATGAAGACGAGGAGGGGATGCTGTAACCTCACGAGGATGCCCTGGTGGTAAAAGCCAATGTAGCAAACAAGGAAGTTGATCGAATACTGGTTGACTCGGAGAGCTCGGTGGATATTCTCTTCAAATCCACGCTCGAGGATTTAGGAATAACAGGCGTGAGCCTCGAGCAGACGAGCACTTCCTTGAAAGGATTCGGGGGAAGAAAGCTAAATCCTCTGGGAATCATCAAGCTAGCAGTAATCATGGGCTCGAAGCCTTTCGAGAAGAACATGATGCTGGATTTCGTGGTGGTAGATAAAGCCAGCCCGTACTAGGCGATTCTAGGGAGGCCGTTTATGAGGATCAGCCAATGCGTGCTATCCACCTATTACTTAGCCCTAAAGTATCGAGTAAATGGGGCTGTAGGGGTCGTGAAAGGCAGCCAGAGGGTGGCGAGGAGTTGCTATGCTGTAGCGGCCAAAGAAACCATGCAGATAACCTCATTGGACTCAAGGGGGGAATCAAGGAATGGAAGGCAAGAGCCGGCTGAGAAGTTGGAAGAGGTCGGGGTGAGAGTAGACGACCTCGAGAAGAAAATCCGAATCGGCTCGGGCCTTAGCGAGCCGTTGAAGGAAAAATTTGGTGTAGTGTCTGCGAGCACACACATATGTGTTCGCGTGGAAGCACGAGGATATGCCTGGGTTTGACCCAGATGTGGCGTGTCACAGGCTGGCAATATGAAGAGATGCGTCAACCAGGAGAGATACGAAGCCATCAACTGCGAGGTGGAAAAGCTGCTGAAAGTGGGATTCATACGGGAGGTCTCCTACCCCGAATGGATCTCGAATGTGGTGCTGGTGAAGAAGGAAAGTGGGAAATGAAGAATGTGTGTCGACTTCACAGATGTGAACAAGGCCTGCCCAAAAGATAGCTTTCCACTACCAAAGATAGACCAACTGGTGGATTCAACGGCGGGGCACGGGCTGCTTAGTTTCATGGATGTATTCTCAGGATATAACCAAATTCCCATACACCGATCAGACGAGGAGTGCACAGCCTTCATTACTAATCAGGGGCTGTACTGCTACAAGGTCATGCCTTTCGGTCTAAAGAATGCAGGGGCAACGTATCAGAGGCTAGTGAACAAGGTCTTCAAGCCATTGATCGGTCGGACTATGGAGGTATATGTGGATGACATGATCACCAAGTCTAAAGATGCGGAGGAGCATGTAAGGCATCTAGAGGAGACCTTCGCACTCTTAAGAAAGTACCGGATGAAGCTAAACCCAGAGAAATGTGCTTTTGGAGTGAGTTCGAGAAAATTCTTAGGCTTCATGGTGAGTCACAGAGGGATCGAGGCCAATCCAGAGAAGATAAGGGCAGTGGTGGAAATGAGGTCCCCTCGTAACCTCAAGGAGATACAAAGTCTGACCAGCAAACTGGCATCCCTCAACAGGTTAGTATCTCGAGCCACGGATAAATGCCGAGTCTTCTTCCAGGAAATGAAGAAGGGCAGGAAGACAAAGTGGATGCCCGAATGCGAGGCGGCGTTCCAGCAGCTGAAAGAATATCTGCTGAAAGCTCCGTTACTGTCGACACCTCGAGCAAGAGAGGTACTATTTCTATACTTGGCTGTGTCCCAATGGGCAACAAGCTCAGTCCTGGTAAGGGAGGAGTTAGGGGTACAGTACCCTGTTTATTACACGAGCAGAGCTTTGCTAGAAGCAGAGACCCGGTATCCACCAATAGAGAAGTGGGCACTGGCCCTGGTCACAGCAGCCCGAAAGCTGAGACCTTATTTTTAGGCACATTCAGTAGTGGTTCTAACAAACCAACCCCTCAGGCAAACTTTGTACAAGCCTGTGACTTCTGGATGACTGGTAAAATGGTCAGTGGAGCTGAGCGAGTTCGACATTAATTACCAGCCCCGAGCAGCCATAAAAGCACAATCTTTAGCTGATTTCGTGGTCGAGTGCACGGCAGGGGATGAGGAGACGGAGAGCGAGCCCCCATCAGGTTCCTAGGCCTCGACCAAAACCTGGATAGTCACAGTAGATGGATCCTGTGGAGATCAAGCAGCAGGAGCAGGAGTTGTGCTCCTAAGTCCTGAAAGGGCCGAGATGCAATACGCTGTGAAATTAGAGTTCGAAGTCACCAACAATCAGACCGAGTACGAAGCTGTAATAGCAGGATTGAAGCTCGCCTCAGTAGTAAAAGCAGAGGAGGTAAAGCTTCGAACAGACTCACAGCTGGTAACAAACCACCTCGACGAGAGCTTTCAGGAGAAGGGGGATAAAATGGAGGTCTACCTCCGGAAGGTAAAGCAGCTAATAGGGAGTTTCCGAGCTATCGAGGTGGAGCAAATCCAGAGGGAGAAGAATTTTTGAGCTGATATGATAGCTCGCTTGGCAGCCGCATCGGATCCCAAATTACCAAAGTCTATCCCTTTGGAAATGAAGACCTGCTCGAGTATCGAGCAGGAGGACGAGGTGATGAGCTTATCGACGAGCAATACCTGGATGGAGCCGATTGTTTCTTACCTCAAGAAAGGGACAATGTCGGCTGATAAAAAGCAGGCAAGAAAGCTGAGGTACAAAGCGGCTAGGTACACTCTCATCGATGGGGTCTTATATAGACGGGGGTACACTCTCTCCTTGCTTCGGTGCTTAGACCAAGAGGAGGCTGATTATATCCTCCGAGAGATACACGAGGGAATCTGTGGAAATCACTCTGGCGCGAGGTCCTTGGCTTTCAAGGCCTTGAGGCAAGGATACTTTTGGCCCAGTATGCATCAAGATGCTCAGGAGAAGACAAGAAGCTGCAAGAGTTGCCAAAGCTTTGCCAACTGCCTAACTCAGCCTCCGGAGAACCTCACAGTGATGAACTTGCCATGGCTGTTTGCTCAATGGGGAATTGATTTGATCGGGCCACTGCCGAAGGGAAAAGCATCTGCCACCCATGCCATAGTCGTAATTGATTATTTCACCAAATGGGTCGAAGTGGGATCCTTGAGCAGCATCACGGAAGTTAAAACCACTGACTTCATTTGGAAGAATGTGATTTGAAGGTATGTGATTCCTCATGCATTGGTCACAGACAATGGGAGACAGTTTGACAACGGCAAATTCAGAGATTCTGCCGAAACCTGGGGATAGAGTTGAAATTTTGTTCTCCCTCACACCCATGGCAAATGGACAAGAATAAAACCATAAAACTCCTCCTCAAGACAAGACTGGGAGAGCAAAGGGAGCTCAGGTGGACCAGCTGCTCGGTGTCTTGTGGGCTTACGGAACCACTCACAAACGGCCATCGGAGAGACCCCATTCTCCTTGGCGTTTGGGCACGAGCGATAGTTCCCACTGAAATAGGAATGGGGACACATCGGACGGAACACTTCAATGAGGAGCAAAACAACGAGCGGATGTGTGCAGTCCGGATTTCTTCGGAAGAGAAGAGAGAAAGGTCATCGCTTAAGATTGCAGAATATCAACGAGAGTGGCTCGTTATTACAACCGAAATGTACACATTCACCGGTTCCGAGTGGGTGATTGGGCATCGAGGAAAGTCAACCGAGCACGAAGGACCCGAGACAAGGTGTACTAGGGCCAAACTGGGAAGGTCCTTATCGAGTCACTCGATTAGCGGGACCGGGAGGGTATCGGCTAGCTCATCCAGACGGACGAGAGGTCAAGAGGCCGTGGAACGCACAACTCCTGATGAAATATTTCCAGTAAGTCTCCTTGTATTGTGAAGTATTAATGTAAGATTCCCACCCAAAATGGGATGTGTAAAAGTATAAATGTATATGAGAATAAGAAAAGCATTCATAATGTAAGTTCAAAATGAAGACCAGAAGTATAAGAAGAAGCTTGGGTCAATTGCAGGCCTGAGCAGAAGCTCAAGAAGATCTCCTTGGCCAAAAGTCCCAAAGCCTAAGTCTTAGGCAGGACGGTGCCAAGCTTGGGTCAATTGCAGGCTCGAGCAGAAGTTCAAGAAGAACTCCTTGGCCAAAAGTCCCAAAGCCTAAGTCTCAGGCGGGACGGTGCCAAGCTTGGGTCAATTGCAGGCCCGAGCAGAAGCTCAAGAAGATCTCCTTGGCCAAAAGTCCCAAAGCCTAAGTCTTAGGCGGGACGGTGCCAAGCTTGGGTCAATTGCAGGCCCGAGCAGGAGTAACACCAGAAGAAGCTTGGGTCAATTGCAGCCCGAGCAGAAGTTCAAGAAGAGCTCCTCGGCCAGAAGTCCCAAAGCCTAAGTCTTAGGCGGGACGGTGCCAAACTTGGGTCAATTGCAGGCCCGAGCAGGAGTAACACCAGAAGAAGCTTGGGTCAATTGCAGGCCCGAGCAGAAGTTCAAGAAGAACTCCTTGGCCAGAAGTCCCAAATCCTAAGTCTTAGGCGGGACGGTGCCAAGCTTGGGTCAATTGCAGGCCCGGCAGGGAGTAACACCAGAAGAAGCTTGGGTCAATTGCAGGCCCGAGCAGAAGTTCAAGAAGAGCTCCTTGGCCAGAAGTCCCAAAGCCTAAGTCTTAGGCGGGACGGTGCCAAGCTTGGGTCAATTGCAGGCCCGAGCAGGAGTAACACAAAAGAAGCTTGGGTCAATTGCAGGCCCGAGCAGAAGTTCAAGAAGAGCTCCTTGGCCAAAAGTCCCAAAGCCTAAGTCTTAGGCGGGACGGTGCCAAGCTTGGGTCAATTGCAGGCCCGAGCAGGAGTAACACAAGAAGAAGCTTGGGTCAATTGCAGGCCCGAGCAGAAGTTCAAGAAGATCTCCTTGGCCAAAGTCCCAAAGCCTAAGTCTTAGGCGGGACGGTGCCAAGCTTAGGTCAATTGCAGGCCCGAGCAGATGTTCAAGAAGAACTCCTTGGCCAAAAGTCCGAAAGCCTAAGTCTTAGGCAGGACGGTGCCAAGCTTGGGTCAATTGCAGGCTCGATCAGGAGTAACACAAGAAGAAGCTTGGGTCAATTACAGGCCCTAACAGAAGAAGCTTGGGTTAATTGTAGGCCCGTGCAGAAGATGCTTGGGTCAAATTGCAGGTCCAAGCAGAAGGAGTTCAAGAAGAACTCCATGGCCAGAAATCCCAAAGCCTAAGTCCTAGGCGGGACGGTGCCTGGCAAGGCTAATTACCGGCAGAGGAAGAATATGAAAAAATGCTAAGGTCAAAAGTCCTAAAGCCTAAGCCTTAGGCAGGACGGTGTCTAGCAGGAGCTAATTGTAAGCGCGAGCAAGAAAAATATTGTGGAGGTTATATAGTTCAAACCCGAGCAATGAACGGGTTCGAGGTATACAGGCTCACCAAATAAGGGTCACAGACCATGAGCAAAATGCTGAGCCAAGTAGAATGAGCTCACGCGATAAACATAAGGCTTTCAGCCCAAGTCAAAGCAAAACTCTGAACATGCACGAGTTAAATAACATTATACTTGGGTAGAAAACAGAAAGAAGAGCCCAACACTTATAAATAATTCCTCTTAACTAAGCACACGAAGATAATCTCATAAGTGTGAAACATAAGCTTGCACATATGATTGTTGCTCAAACGCATTTTTATTTATTGAATGATTACAAGTACAGGAAATGTAAAAAAATAAAAAAGCAAATTATGCAGCAGGAGGGACGTCGTCAGCAGCAGCAGGAGGAAGGCCAGCATTAGCAGGAGGGAAAAAAACCAAATTATGCAGCAGGAGGGACGTCGTCAGCAGGAGCAGGAGGAAGGCCAGCATCAGCAGGAGGAGCAGTAGGAGGGACATCAGCAGGGGCGTCAGCAGGAGGGGCATCGGCAGGAGAGGGAGCGAGCTCTCTGACAACAGTTTGGGGCTCGGACGGAGTAGCTTCATGAGTGCTCATGTATTCAGCTACATACCCTTCAACCTTAGACATGTCGGCCTCGGGGTATGCCTTACCAAAAGCATACATGAGGCAGTCATAGCTGGAGTCCGCCCCATTGTTGTACTCAATGGCAAGCTGGACCTTTAAAGCGTCAATTTGCCCTTGAAGACGAGCAGCTCTCCACGAGACTGCTCAAGAGTAAGATTTCGAGTGTCCGGATCCTTTCGAGCATCACCCAATTCATCTCGGGTGTCGATCGCCTCCTCAAGTCGAGAGGCCTTGGAGTCAGCCACTGCTGTCCTCTCCACAAACTCTGAGTTCTTGTCCAGAAGCTTTTGATTTTCCTCCTTCAGCTCGCCCATAATCTGCTCCAAGCTCTGAACCTTTGCTTGAAGTTCTTCCTGGGAGTTCCGAGCTGAAGCCCTGAGAATGGTCGCAGCCGCTAAAGCTCGAGAGGAGAGTCGCTGGAAAGCACTGAACAGCTCATCAGAATTAAAGGATTCTAGCTCATCCAAGAATCTGCCGCCCAACTCTTCGCTGTAGGTCCTCAAGTAAGGCTCGATGCGGCAGGTTGACTTTGCTCCTGCACATTGTCGGTTCGAGGGCGAGCTGGAGCAACGGTCCTTGGCCGTCTGCGTGGAGGACCTTCCTCTACTCGCTCGGTCTGTTGAGCAGAAGAGGTTGCTCGAGTGGATGGAGGCGGAGCACCCGCTTCTGCTCGTGGCCTCTTTGAAGTGCTCGCACCTTCGGTTGTCCTCACGCGCTGATGTAACATCTCACGCATCCTGCTGCTCATATCTTCACTTGGCACTAAACTGGACTCAAAAAATTTTTGGGGTGTCAGCAGCTCCCTGCACGAGCTCGCGTTTGTAAGAGCGGTCTGCACATGTGCTCGAAGTTGGTCCCCAATTGAATAAGAGGCACCCCAGGAGACTGCAAAAACAACCAAAGCAAAATAATGAGAACAGACGCGAGCAGGAAAACTAAAAGTAAAATCCACAAGACGGATAAACGACCTGGAGTGCAAAAGTGCCGCGGGACTGGAGGGACCCTCTCAGCGAAGTGCAGCTTGCCCCCACTCTCCCCCAATGAAGAAGAATTTGCTCTTCCAGTTGCCACCAGAGGTTGGGAGATCGGTGATGGGCTTTTTACCCTTCAGGCTAGAGGTAAGGTAATACCAACCAGCATCCTTCGGCCGCACTTCAACCGGTAAAGGTGTCCGATTTCCCTACCGAGGGCTCACCCGGATCACGCAGCTTCCACAACACAAAGAGTCCGAAAAGGACCCTCCACCCATTCGGGTTCAATTGTCCCGGGGCCAGACAAAATCTGGACAAAACTCGGGCAAAGTAAGGCTGGAGAGGCAGCCTGACCCCCCATTTAAAGCACTCCAAGTGGAAGGTTATATATCCTTGGGGACGGTCGAGGATCTCACCCGCCTAACGAACCTTAAATCCATATTTTCGGGTATGTGGTAAGTCTGCTTAAGCCTATCTAAGTCCGAAGGGGTGGTTTCACATCTCATGTGGTCAATGGGGTATTCCCCATGCTCGGACACTTTGACCGCCCTCGCCTCGATGCTACTGGGTCTTGGCACGGGTAATTCCCTCTCGGACTAGAATCCCTCACGGGATTATACTAAGGGTCAGTGCCTCACTAGAAAAGGACTGAATCCTCCAGCAACATCCTACAGGCCTGTTGGGATTTCACATTTTCTTTTTCCTAAGGTATAAACTAACGGGGTTCGATGAGGGAAGAAAGCAGTGGCGGCAAGAAATGGAAGAGTGGCTTGTACCTGAACGAGAAAGGAAGTGTAGTTGGCCGGAAATCACCCTGGCAGAAAGAAGGAGATGAGTAAATGACGGAGAGCAGAATTAATTTTTGAATTTGAACGAAAGTAAGCAAACAGAGGGAACGGTGAAGAAGTTGGAGGTTTTTAAAGAGGACGACGCGTCTCTTTGACTGGCGGCGTGCGTTTCGAGGGACACGACCTTTCGGGTAACGTCCCTTCGAATTTTAAATACACGGTTGGGATCAAACCACGTGTCCCGCCTTAAATGCGAAGTGATTGAAGTGGGAGACAACTGGGAAACGTGGGGAAGCGTAAAAGGCCGCGAATTCAGCCCATCATTAATGAGTTTCCAGTCTTATCTCGTTTCACTCAAAAGACTAGAAACTGGGGGACTGGTGTTTGGGTAATATCGGGCAGGTCTCCTCGAGGCCCTTCCAGCTCGAATAAAATACCCTGAAGATAGTCTAGATCGAGCAGAAGTCCCGACCACTAGCACAAGGATGATCTCATCAAACGTCAAAGCTGGTCGAGGTCAGGGATTTAGAGTCGTTCGAGCTCCGAGCTCTCTAACCTGCTCGAGGTCATCAGGTTCAGTCAAAGCTGGTCAAGGTCGAGGAATTTAGAGGCTGATCGAGACCCGAGCTCTCCTTTTCTGCTCGCGGAAGTCAAATCCCCGAGCACAACTGGACCATCTTAGTCATTGACCGGATGGAGCGTAAGACCCGGCCCAGGGCAGCCCGACCCGCTTTCTCCGAACCCTGGCACACCTTTAGATGTCTGATCAGGGCCCCATATGGTATGGTGGTGGTACTATTGCCGACGGCCGGCACATGCCCCCACGGTGTCATCATTCCTAGCGCACATGCCCGATATGGTGATCTGGCCACGTGAACCGGGTTAAGAAGACAGCCGCGCATCCCCAGGGAAGATAACGCCAATCCCGGCTGTCAGAGGGACCCAGACACCACTCATGCGAGAATGGATGCTCTTGGAGAGAAAGAGCGGGAAAAATAGAGTATAAAAGGAAATAAACGAGTACGTTACAGTGGTTGAAAAAATTGATTCGCAAGGGATTTAAAAAAGAAAGATATACAGGTTCTTCCTACTCTGATTTCCCTTACCTGGATTATCTGAAAAAACCATTTTTTATTCAAAAGGGAGGGCAAAAAAATATTCCTTTCACCTTTCCGGTCTCTCTGACTAAGGGAGATACCAAAAAGAACAACTCGATTACTGACTTGAGCGTCGGAGGGTTTTCGCCGGAACATGCCCGGCAACCCCTGACCCTGTTTTCTGTGAGTACAGGTCCGAGAGATATCCGTTCTCGAAAAGACAGTGGAATAGGACGAAGGAAACAGTCCTGCTCGAGCTCGAGCTAATCGTGAGCAGAGGATTTCGAGTACTGTAGATAGTCGCGAGCAGAAGATTCAGAGTACTGTTTGAAGACACGCGGAAAAAACTGCATCAACACACTCCACAAAAAAATGGAGTCAGTGAGAGACAGAGCAGATTTATATTGGAGATGACAAGATGTATGCTGTATGAGAAAAACTTGCCAAAGCAACTTTGGACTGAAGTAGCAAACACGGCTATCTTTTTACAAAATAGACTTTCCATAAGGGCTGTGAAAGATAAAACACCATTTGAGGTTTAGCATGGTTATAAACCATCTCCGAATTTCCTTGAAACATTTAATTGTTTGTGTTTCACTCATGTTCTACAGATCAAAAGGGATTAACTATATAAAAGAGCACTTCCGAGCATCTTTATTAGCTATAGCCACAAATTGGAAAAATTATTATAAGTAGAGATGTGCACTTTATGGAAGATGAAGACTGGAAATGGGATGATGTAAAAAAGATAGATCCAAGCTCAAAAGAGTCCAAACTCAAGTCTCCTACAACAGTTCAAAGTATTGAAGAATGGGAAGATGATATAGTCAATGACATACCTATTCGGTGCACAAGATCACCGTCTGATGTTTATCAAAGATGCAATGTTTCTATATATGAGCCTACAAATTATGAAAGAGTCAAGACAAATTAGAATTGGATTTGTGCAATGAATGATGAGCTGTTCAAAATTGAAAAAAAATAAGACATATAAATTAGTTAATCAACCTCAAAATAGAAAGGTAATCAGAGTCAAGTGGGTGTACAGAACTATGTTTAATGCTGATGGTTCAGTCAACAAGCATAAAGCTAGGCTTGTGGTCAAAGGATATGCTCAAAAGCCCGGCATGAATTAATCAGATACCTTTGCACCAGTAGCTAGACTTGATATCACCAGGCTTTTACTTGCTATAGCAGTACAAAATTATTGGAAAGTGTACTAGTTAGATGTCAAGTCAGCATTTTTGAATGGTTTTCTGCAGGAGGAGATATATGTAGAGCAACTAGAAGGGTATGTAAAGGCAAGAGAAGAAGACAAATTTTATATTCTTAAAAAGACACTTTACGGTTTGAAGCAAGCTTCTAGAGCTTGGTACAATATGATTGATGAACACTTACAGAACTTGAGATTTGCTAAAATTTTATCTGAATCAACATTGTATGTCAAACACAATGGAGCTGATATACTTATTATCTAATTATATGTTGATGATCTGATATACTTATTATCTAATTATATGTTGATGATCTGCTTGTGACAGGAAATAAGATGAGTATTGTGGAGAATTTTAAGCAAGAGATGATGGAGCTCTTTGAGTTGACAGATCTCAGTTTGATGACTTTCTTTCTTGGAATGGAAATTAAACGGAGTGAGTATGAAGTCTTCATCTGTTAGAAGAAATATGCTAAGGAGATTCTGAAGAAGTTTAAACTCAAAGAATGCAAAGAAATGAGCACTCCTATGAACTCAAAGGAGAAGCTCAACAAAGAAGATAGAACAGAGAAAATTGACCAGGTATATTTCAGAAGCATGATTGGTTGCTTAATTTATCTCACAGCAATTAGGCCAGACATTTTGAATGCTGTAAGCATTTTATCTCGGTTTATGCACTGTGCAAGTGAATGGCATCTTAAGGTTGCAAAGAGGGTGCTTAGATATGTGGAAGGCACATGTGATTTTGGCATTAAGTTTACAAGGAGCAAAGAGTTCAAGCTAGTTGGTTTTTCAAATAGCGATTGAGGTGGTTCTGTTGATGATATGAAGAGTACTTCGAGTCACTGTTTCACTCTTGGCTCTGGTGTTTTCTCCTAGAGCTCGAAGAAACAAGAAATTGTAGCTCAATCCACTACTGAAGCAAAATTTTTTGCTACAACAGCTGTTGTTAATCAAGCTTTGTTGCTGAGGAAGATTTTAATTGATCTTAACCTGGAGCAGAAGGAAAATACCAAGATTTTTGTTGACAACCAAGCTGCTATTCCAATATCTCAAAATCCTGTGTTTCATTGGAAAACTAAGCATTTTAATATTAAATTATTTTTCTCAAGGGAAGTACAAAAAGATGGAGCTGTTATTCTTGTCTACTGCAAAATAGAAGATCAAGTTGGGGATATTTTAACCAAGCCATTGCCGGTTAGCAAGTTTGAACTTCTTAGAAAAAAACTTGGTATTTGCAGCTCCTAAAACAAGGAGTGTTAGAAGATATGTTTAGAACTGCTGATGTAGGGTTGAATATTTCAACCTTTTTTCCTATTATTTTGTTTTCAATTATTTTGTTTATTCAGGTCATGGCATAATTTTAAGCATAACTTAAGGACCATATTTTTAGTAGGCTTTAGTGGGCTGTTACTATGCCTCTTTAAAATTGTAACGATTCTGCAGCAGTGTGAGATGTTTTTCAAGTTCTATTTGCTAACACTTTCTACATTATTAATGCAAATTCTGTCTTCTTTCTTTTAACTTAAAAACAACAACAACAATAAAATTAGACAATGTCTTAAGATTCTTCAACTCCTTTATTTCCCAAGGCCTCTCTTTAAGTAATTTTGCACCTTGTATGTCAAGATGACGTAACTTAATCAATTTTCTCATTTTGGCAGGCAACTTGATCGAACGAGAACAATATTTTAATATCAAAACTTCCAAGTTCAACAGTGAGCTTGTTGACTCGGGTAAGCTTTTGATACTAGTGCCAGCAAGGTTGAGGCACCGTAAAAGCCTCAAATCTACAAATGAATTAGGTAACTCAGTGAGCTTATATTGCTACAGAGATAGCACCCTCAACTTTTTTAACTTTGGTAGCAAATCATATGGAACAGCAGCAGTTATAAAACTAGTGCTATCTCTCGTGTTTATGGGCAAGAATGTTCTGAGATGTTCCTCTTCATAAAGGAGCTCAAACTTATTTTTACCATCACAAATACCACGAGAGTAAGAAGAATGGTGAAGACTTTCGAATCTTCTTGATGGCTTATTGGCCTCCTCTAACTTTAAAATGGTTTCTCCTGAAACCAGTTGAGCAAGATCATGGACAAGGTCATGCATCAAAAATTTAGAGCTGTCACGACTTGATGGTTGAAAAATTGACCTTGACACGAGATCATGAAAACACTCGCTGCCCCAATCTTCCAATTCCTTATCCTTTTTTAATTGTTGAATAATATCTTCAGCCATCCACAGTAAAACCACATCCCTCAATGTGAATTCATAATCTTTGGGAAAAATTGCACAGTAAGCAAAGCATCTTTTTAAATAAAAGGAAGATAATAATAACTCAATCTTAACATAGGGTGAGTGTCACAATGTTGAGTTGAATCAGCCAATATCTTGCTGTTCAATAATTCATCCCATTTATCTTGTCTCTTGCAGCGTAAAAGACCATCAAGAGTCGTTGCAGCTAAAGGCAACCTTTTGCACTTGGCAACAACTTTCTTACAAAGTAATTCTGAAATTGGATGTGCATTAATATCCCTATCATCGAATGCGTGCATTATGAATACTGACCAAAAATCTTCATTTGGTAGAGTATTTAGATTATAATGCTGAATTGGTCCCATTGTTGATGCAGCATGTGAATTGTTGTGGTAACAATTATCTTACTATTGGGTGCACAGGCGATGAAGGGAGCTTTCAAGGTCACCCACGAGTTGTAATTTTCGTTCCAAACATCATCCAGGGCTAGCAAGAACTTTTTTCCATTCATTGCCTTCTTCAATTCAACCTACACTTCATTTAAAGCCGTTAGACCACATGGAACAGAGGTGATTGACTCCAGAATTGCCCTTAAAATGCTCAGCAGCATCAAAGTCGTCGGAGACACAAACCCAAGTTTTTATGTCGAATTTGAAATATTCAACGGCCCTATCATTGTAAACCTCCCGAGCAAGGGTTGTTTTCCCAACCACAGAAGTTAGCAACACTTGGCTCGTCACTTAAGTGTTAGATTTATTTCTCACATATTGTGGACTAGCATAAATCATTTTAATTGTTGTATACTTTACCGAATTAATACGTGACTAATGTCAAATATTAAGGAGCAATCTTAACAGGCTCATGTATGAAGTGATTAAATATTGTGTTAATGAGTCTGATTTTATCATACCCTATATGGTAGTATATTATTGACAAGTATAACCTTGAATTGTATTATTATAGCTCATAATGGGATGGGTATTTTTGTACTAACACATGAGAGGTCCTCGCACTCGACCACGATGATATAAGTGACTTCAGCCCATTGGGAGTTAACTGTTGGAAAAACTGGGGAATGAGTGCAGTGCACCTCTCTCGCTCGTTTCTCTCCCGATTTTACTGTTTATATACACAGTATATTCAAGCAATTTTGCTCTGAAGTGAAGGCAGCAGCTTTACAGCACTTGGATCAATTTCTGGACAATCCATACAAGCTCCATAACGTGTTTGAAGCTTGGATTCATGGCTAATCAAGGTAAATCTCAAATTTTTCCCTAAAATATGTGTTTAATTGGAAATGCAAGATTAAGGGCATTCAGTTCATATTTATTGCAACAATTGGTATCAGAGCCCATGGTTATGCATTTCCTATTGAACCATGGCCATTTTTGGGGATGAATCAAGCTTTGACTCACCCATGGAATTTTTCTTTATTTTTGGATTTTGTGATTCTGAGCATATTTGACCAAAAGGTCATTGAATAATGCATGGGTGATGTTTAAGGAGTCAAAATATAATTTTTTCATGTTTTTTGGTGGCCAAAATCGGGTTGTTCAAGAATGCAACTGTTGCTACTGTAGCTTCATCGCGAGGAAGAAGATGAAGTGCAGTGAAATTATCATTTGGGTCCCTATAGTTTATAAATTTATGTTTTGGCCCAAATATTTGGCAAAAGTTTCAATTTGGTCCTTGACCGAAAGTCAACATGGTATAATATCATTTGGATCCCTGATATTGTTAAGAATTATTTTTTAACCCAAACTAATTATCATTTGGGTCCTTAATATATTAGGAAATTATTATATAGCTCAACTGTTCTCGAAATATTATTTGTGCCCTCTATAGTTTGGGTAATTATATTAGAGACTAGAAAGTAATTTAAGTTTATTTACAGTAAGGGCCAAATGTTTTGTTATTATAAACAGTGGCTATAATTCTGAAAATTCTTCATTTAAGTCCAAAATTTCCATTAATTTTGACAATTTTTCAGAATTTCAATTATAAAATAATCCATCATTGTTGTATATTATGGGCATGGCATTCATACATTTTATTGAGGTATATTAAATATTTTGGGAAAAGCTTTAATTATGGTTAATAAAGCTTATTTGGTCTCAATTTTAGTTATTGTATGAAATATTATGCATAGAAAACTTCAATTTAGAGTGATTGAGTATCTCACCGTCGTAGAACCAATCGTGATAAATTATTCGGTGTTTTGCAATTAATTGTCCATTTATAATTATTGATTATGGATTGTGTGATGGATTATTGTTGCTATAACCAAGATCCATACGAGTGATGATATTGCCTCGCTTGTAAATCATTACTTGGTAGGATGCTTGGGTAGATAAAGAGATTTGTTGGGTATTTTCTATCGAGTGACTTAATTACCCCGCTCGGTAATAGGTCAATGTTGGTGTTATATTCAACTTATCTCGCTTTATCTCGTGGGTTAGAACACTCCTTTCTTGTTGGAGAATTGTAAAATGAGAAATTATTGTTTGTGGCATGATTTTGTTTTCACATGCCTATTAATACTTATTGTTGATGTCTCAAGCTCTAGATATTCTTTCCTTTCTCCAAGTTGCCTCCATTAAGACTTTGACTGGGACAAACTATGAGGACTCAGCGTGAATCCAGTCATGTTCTATTTATCGACATTGAATAGAGACTTGGCTTTGAGAGTTGATGAACCATCCAAGCCCACGAATAAGAGTATCGCTATCGAAGAGGCAGAGTGGATGGCTTGGGATGAATCCAATAGACACTGTCTGGACACAATGAAATACACCATTGATAGAACGATCGGAGATAGCATCCCCGCATGTGACAAGGCTAAAGATTATTTGGCAGATGAGGAAGAACTTTTAAGAAGGTAGACAAGGTCGAAAAGGGTAACTTTCTCGAGATTGCTTGCTAATACCCGAGTATGATGGGGTTTCTGGGGTGAGAGAGCACATTCTGGAAATGACAAGTTACCATAAGAAGATTCATGTAGCTTTTGTGGGCTTTGAATCCAATCTTGTTGATGTTCCTTCTAGTACTTGGTGGTTAGATACTGGTGCAACCATTAATATAACAAATTCCTTACAGGAATTCAAAAGCAGGAGGGAGCCCAATGAAGGAGAGCTAATTGTACATATGGGCAATGGAGTAAAGGCTAAAGTTGAAAGCATAGGAGTTATCAGACTACACCTAGCGACAGGCCAATTTTTGGATCTATTAGATACAACTTATATTCCTTCTATTATAAGAAACTTGGTATCCAGTATCTTTTTTGATAGATGTGGCTATACTTTTCATTTCGGTGACGTAAAAGTTTACTTATTTCGCAATTCGTAGCTAGTTGGTTCCGCACTCTATCCGATGGCTTATATATGCTTGATTTATTTCCTTATGCTGCTGAATCATCATCCAATGCTCATGTTATGAATGTTGTTAGCTCTAATAGTAAAAGGATTGATGAAAATTCCTCTATGTTGTGGCATAAACGGTTAGGTCACATTTCTAAACAGAGGATGGAAAGACTCATTAAAGATGGCATTCTCCATAATCTAGACTTTTTCTGATTTTGACACTTGTGTTGATTGTGTTAAAGGCAAATTTACTGCCAAAACTAGAAAAGATAGAATTCAGAGAAGTCAGCAGGTTCTGGAGTTGATACATACAGACATATGTGGGCCGTTCACTCCTGCAACTATAGGTGGTTATAAGTACTTCATCACATTCATTGATGACTTTTCTCGTTATGGTCATGTTGAGTCACTTATCGAGAAGGCTGAATCCTTATCTGCTTTTCAAGTCTTTAAGGCTAATGTTGAGCTCCAAAAGGGTAAAAGGATTAAACCAATGAGATCGGATAGAGGTGGTGAGTACTATGGGCGATATGATGAAACCGGGCGTAATCCCGGACGCTTTGCTAGATTTCTTCGAGAATGTGGAATAGAAGCTCAAGACACAATGCCCGGACTCCGAACGTAATGGAATTGCAGAAAGAAGAAATCGTACCCTTCTTGACATACGGTGCGATGCATGTTGAAGCAACTCCACCTTACCGGATTTTCCGTAGGTGAAGCCTTGAAAACTGCCGCTTATATTTTGAATCGGTACCCAGAAGTGCCCAAAGTCCTTATCAATTGTGGTCGGAAAGAAGCCTAGTCTTCGTCACTTTCATGTCTGGGGATGCAGAGCGGAGTGAGGCCTTATAATCCACAATCAAGGAAACTTGATCCGAAGACTATTAGTGGTCATTTTATTGGCTATTGTATAGGCTCAAGGGGTTCTAGGTTTTATTGTCCTTCCCATACTACCAGAATCATTGAGTCTGATCGTGCCATTTATTTTGAGAATGATCAGAATAGTGGGAGTACTGAGCCTCACAATCTCACATTAAGAGAAGAACTTGTGGTTTTGCCTGTCCCATCTTATCCAGCTTCTGCAATGGGATTACCACGTATTGATGTTCATTCTCTTGATCCTGAACCTCATCATGTTTTAGAGCCTATGGCTGTGGAGGATGATGTCACTGATGTGCGATTGAGAAGATCCGAAAGGGTCAGGAGACCTGCAATTTCTGATGATTATGTGGTTTACTTGCAGGAACATGATATTGATGGTGATTTATCATCTGACCCTGTTACCTTTCAGGAAGCCATCAGTTGTACAGAATCTTCATCTTGGACACATGCCATGCAGGATGAGATGGCATCCATGTATCACAATGGGGTTTGGGATTTAGTTGAATTACCAGATGAATGCAGGCCAATTGGTTGCAAATGGATTTTTAAAACCAAAAGAGATGCCAGAGGTCAGGTGGAAAGATACAAGGCCAGACTTGTGGCCAAGGGTTTCAGTCAGAGAGAAGGTATTGATTATACAGAAACCTACTCTCCTGTTTCTACCAAAGACTCATTCCGTATTATCATGGCATTTTTAGCGCATTTTAATTTAGAATTACATCAGATGGATGTGAAGACAACTTTTCTTAATGGAAGCTTGTCTGAAGATGTGTATATGGTGCAACCTGATGGCTTTATTGAGCTTGGCAAAGAAAACATGGTGTGTAAGCTTAAAAAGTCTATTTATGGACTTAAACAAGCGTCCAGACAATGGTATTTGAAATTTCATGAGATTGTCACCTCTTTTGGATTTCAGGAGAACATTGTTGATCAGTGTATATACTTGAAGATCAGTGGGAGCAGATACATCATTTTGGTGCTATATGTAGATGATATATTGCTCGCTGCTAGTGACACTGATTTATTACTTGAGACAAAACAGATGTTGTCATACAAGTTTGATATGAAGGATCTCGGTGAAGCCCATTATGTATTAGGGATAGAGATTCTTCGTGATGCATCTGGAGGAGTTTTAGGATTGTCTCAAAGGACCTATATTGATCGTGTTTCGAAAATGTTTAATCTACGACCTTGTGCTCCGGAAAAGCACCAATAACAAAGGGTGACAAACTTTCCAAGTCTCAATGTCCGGATAATGATGTAGATAAAGCTAGAATGCAAACAGTCCCATATGCATCGACTGTGGGTAGCTTGATGTATGCTCAAGTTTGTACACGCCCGACATTGCTTTGCAGTGGGTGTACTTGGAAGATACTTGAGCAATCCTCGGTTTTGAACACTCGGAAGGTCTGCAAAGAAAGTGCTCGGATATTTACAAGCTACTAAAGACTTTGCATTGACATATCGCTAATCCGACTACTTAAATATAGTTGGATATTCGATGTCGATTTCAGCAGTCGTCTCGGAAGACAAGAAATCTACATCCGGTTATATCTTTATGATGGCGAGGAGGAGTCAGATCATGGAAGAGTGTCAAGCGGACACTTATAGCTTCTTTAACAATGGAGGCGTAATATGTAGCATGTTTCGAGGCTACACGTCAAGCTTTATGGATGCGACATTTTATCACGAGACTAGATTTTTGTTGGTCGTGCTGAGGCCATTAAAGATAGACTGTGATAATTCTGCAGCTGTTTCTTTTTCTCATAATACAGGGAGTTCCTCACGCTCCAAGCATATTGATATTAAATACTTATTTGTGAGAGAGAAAATTACTCTATCTTATGTATCGAGAGAGTATATACCTACGTAACTCATGTTAGCTGATCTCCTTACTAAAGCTTTAACTCCAAAAGTGTTTAAGGATCATGTGACTCATATAGGATTGTTAGAATCCTCTTTATATGTTGAGTCGATGAGAGTTCGGTTTGTATTATATGTTTCAACTTAAATGAGATTTTGTATTACTCATATTTTGTTATTATGCATGCATATTGTTATATAACATCGATATGCCATATATTGTGTACACATTTGGTTGAATATGGCATTATGTATATCGTGAGGATATTATGGTCCGAGACATTTGGTTTAGTCTCATTGTGGACATTTTGAACTCGAAGCATTTTGGCTTGGTTTCAGTAGTGCTTTTCCGAGACATTTGGTTTCGAGCCTCATTATGATTATAAAAGCACCGCTTCTCGAGACATTTGGTTTCAGCCTCATTATGATAAAATGGAAGCTCGCTTCGAGACATTTTGATCTAGTCTCATTATGGTTATATAGAAGTCGATGGTCTAGGAGACATTTTGGTTTCGTCTCATTTTGCTAGACATGTGGACCTTATGGAAATAGGCATGTTGATCACATTTTCATGCTATTTTCATTATTATACTTGTATACTACTACTTAGTCACGTGTTTATGGGTATCTTGTTGTGTGGAGCATCCCTGCCTGTGCATACATGATTTGATATTTGTGACACATTTTGGACTTGTTGATGTTTGGGTGATTGCTCACATTTGATTTTTGCTATAGTTGCATATTGATTAATTCGGTTGTTTTCAAAAATATTTGATTTTAAAACTATCATGACAATGACTTATGCCGTCCAAGTGGGAGATTGTTAGATTTATTTCTCACATATCGTGGACTAGCATAAATCATTTTAATTGTTGTATACTTTACCGAATTAATACGTGACTAATGTCAAATATTAAGGAGCAATCTTAATGAGCTCATGTATGAAGTGATCAAATATTGTGTTAATGAGTCCGATTTTATCATACCCTATATGGTAGTATATTATGGACAAGTATAACCTTGAATTGTATTATTATAGCTCATAATGGGATGGGCATTTTGTACTAACACATGAGGGGTCCCCGCGACTCACCACAGTGATATAAATGACTTCAACCCATTGGGAGTTAACTGCTGGAAAATCTGGGAATGAGTGCAGCAGCACCTCTCTCGCTCGCTTTCTCCCGATTTCATTGCTCATATACACGTGATATTCAAGCAATTTTGCTCAAGTGAAGGCAAGCAGCTTTTACAAAGACTTGGATCAATTCTCGGACAATCCATACAAGCTCCATAACGTGTTTGAAGCTTGGATTCATGGCTAATCAAGGTAAATCTCAAATTTTTCCCTAAAATATGTGTTTAATTGGAAATGCAAGATTAAG